>VWZD01008030.1:159057-218648 GCA_013396695.1 Sakesphorus luctuosus | reverse complement strand
GGTCTCTCTCCTTGCCTTCAACAAATATTACTGGTAATATACTTTAAAATTATTAAAATATCTATATCTTTGGGAGTCAAAGCTTTGAAAATTCCGTATTTTTATATTATGCATATATATCCTTATTATACATATTATTGTATGCATTCTTTTAAAATAAATAGTATATGCATGGATATATAATGTATCCATATTATACATATTCTTGTATGCATTTTTAAAAATAAATATTTAAAAATTATGAGTGATATGATTGTTATGGGTTTAGCCAGGTAGGCCTAAATTTAGGCTTTAAAACTCAGATTTGGGCCTGAAATTGTCAACTGCCTTCAGCTGGGCCCGGGCTAGCTGACAGCTGACTTCTTCTAGCCAATGATTTTGTATTCCACACCATCTTACATCATCTCAATAGGAGTAAAATCCAGTGTGTGGGAGTGGCTTAGGCAATTCCACCTTGGCTGAGGTACAGAGAAGACACCGTGCTGTCCCAGGAGGGATGGGGAGGCCCAAGCCCACAGCACCGTCTCACCATCGTGTTATCTTAGGGAAGTAAAATATTTGTTCTTAGTTCTTCTCTTTGCTTAAGTCTGTCTCTGGGGAATTGACTTTTTTTAAGAATGATTTGTAGTCAGAATGGTAAAATCTGTGCTTATTGGGGAGTAGGAAGTTATATATAACTTGTGTAAGTGTGTGTTATATTGTAGTTTTCTCTTAATTTTCTCTTTTCTGTATAAATACATGTAGTTAGTTTCAGAAGAAACCCGGTTTGAGGTTTTTTTCCCTCTCCGTCTTCTCCCCTTTTCCCTTGGCTGGTTGCGGGGAGGAAGAACCTTTTCTCTGTACTTGGGCAGTTGGCATTTTGCCAGCTCAACCCAAGACATAGATGGTACTTGACACACTATTCTAGTTTTACATTCTGTACAAGCTTGTGAATCTAATTTCTATAGTAATATGTAGATCTAATGACCACAGTAATTTCCAGTGCCAAGGTTCAATTTAAGACTGAAAATGTTAAAAAAAAGACCTTCATTTGTCACTTTGATTCCCTGTTCCTGTGGTTCTCAACTTACTAAAATCTTGCTCTGGGATCTACAGGAAGGGAATTATATTGTCATAGACTGAGACCTGTTTCCTGCTCTGAATCTTGTGCAAACTTAAGGAATTGCTTCCATCTTTCATTGCTGCTATTTTTCATCCCAGTCGTCTCCAGTTAAACTCAGTGGCCTCCTGGACAAATAAAATCCATTTATACAGGACCTAGACAACAGGACTCAAGTCATATTGACTCCTTTAGTGACTGCTGTAAAGTTAATCAATAGAATCACAGAATTACAGAATGGTTTGGGTTGCAAGGCACCTCCAAAGGCCATCTGGTCCAATGCCCTTGAAATGAGCAGGAACATCTTCAACTAGACCAGGCTGCTCAGTGCAATCTCCAGCCTGGCCTTGAACATTTCCAGGGATGTGGCATCCACAACTTCTCTGGGCAACCTGTGCTAGTATTTCACCACCTCTATCATATTTTTTTTTATATATATCTAATCTGAATCAACCTTCTTTCAGACTATCAC
The DNA here is from genome assembly GCA_013396695.1 of Sakesphorus luctuosus. Classification (NCBI taxonomy): domain Eukaryota; kingdom Metazoa; phylum Chordata; class Aves; order Passeriformes; family Thamnophilidae; genus Sakesphorus; species Sakesphorus luctuosus. The sequence goes on along the minus strand of VWZD01008030.1, from coordinate 217,077 downwards.
CAAATACCTTCATTAATATTTTTAGTCTCAGGACTAAAATGTACAGAAGTCTTCTTAGTTCCCTCCCTGAACCCAGGCCAGGACCCAGGATTGTTGGCAATGCTGAGATCTGGAAAATGCAATCTAAACTCAACTCAGATGTATCGGGGAAAAAAAGTAAAAACAAACAAACAAGTAGCTATATGGGACAAAATGGGAATATTTGGTATGTTCGTAGATGCAAGGACTGAAATCCTAACATAAGAGAAAAGACTGGAAGAGCTGAGATTGTTCAGCCTGGAGAAGAGAAGGATTTGCGGTGACCTAATTGTGATCTTGCAGTACCTGAAGGGAGCCCGCAAGGAATATGGAGAGAGACTATTTCCAAGGGCCTGGAGTGACAGGACAAGGGAATGGCTTCAAACTCACAGAGAGTAGGGTTAGATTGGATATTGGGAAGAAATTCTTGGCTGTGAGGGAGGTGAGGCCCTGGCACAGGTTGGGCAGAGAAGCTGTGGCTGCCCCATCCCAGGAAGTGTTCCAGGCCAGGCTGGATGGGGCTCTGAGCAACCTGTGCTAGTGGAAGGTGTCCCTGCCCATGGCAGGGGGTTGGAATGAAATGATCTTTAAGGTCCCTTCCAACCCAGGCCATTCTGTGATTCCATGTTTAGTGGTTGCAGTGACAAAAGTCCCAGCAGATGGTGCCAGCGCTTCCCTCAACAAAACAAATGAAACAAAATTCCAAAACTAAGCACTGAGTGTTTATCAAAGAGAAACTGGATAAAGGCTTTAGGCTTTGCAGTCTGTCTGGTTCAGGAGAGGCCATCAATGTATATAATGGCAGGGCAAATGCAAGAAAAATCCATTCTTTTTAAAAATTCAGATGATTTCAGAAATTACTTCAGCTTTTGACTCTTTTTAAAACAATTTTTTATTTTATTTTGTTTTAATCCACGGAATTTTTTTATGAGACTGCTGAGTTCAGTGAAAGGAGATGACAGGTCTGGCATTGAAGCAGACATGCTGCTTTAGAAAGTAGGATTGGCACCACAAGCAATATGCCATAAACACATCAAGGCTTAGGCCAAAAAAAATCACTGGTTGAGAGTAAATCTTAGACTTAACCATGGCCAAAAGACCACAGTTTTAAAGTGAATTCTTTTACACTAGATGGTGGTTAGCATTTAAAATTCTATTAAGTAACAGTTCTTTTAACTATTTTGTTTGTTTGGTTGGTTTGGTTTTTGTCAAGTCCAACACCAGCAAAACTTCAGAACTATCACTTTCATACTCTTGTAAAGGCAATGGGATTATAAGAACTTTATTCAGGTTTAACTACAACTCTGCAATGGGGCTTTAGAGGAATGCTACATTAGTTTCTCTGCTTCCCATGATGTTTTTTACCAGAAGGGTTAAGTATTTCCTTTTTTCCTGATTCATCCTTCTCAGATCAGCAGAGATCTGAAACAGAACCTCCAGTTACAACATTGAGACCTCAGTTTGTCTCAAGGTCCACTTACATCCTTCCCCAGATGTATAAATGTTTAAAAAAACCCTGGGGCCCGATTTTATCTGTCATTTGTACCAACACTCGTGGGCTGCGAGGGCTGGAGACAATCCTCCCCCCTCCTGTGCCAGGGCTGCACAGTTATTGTTGTTCCCGCTGTTTTGTCCTGCGGCAGTGACCTTGGGATCCCCTGCACGGAGCACAGCGACACGGGGAGCAAAACCCAAGTGGCTGAGGGGATAAAGAAGAGGGGAGTGATGTTTTGTTTTCTCCATCAAGACCCGGGGGCAGTGACACCAAAGGCCCCCAGAAAGCCTCTGGCAGAGCCAGGAGCTGAGCCTGGAGCTTGTAGGTTCTGTTGGTCAAAGCTACCATCAGTCTCTCCCAGTATACGGCTGTTACTCCCTGTTGGCACTTCCCAAGGCCTGGTGGATGGACAGGTCAGTAGGAGGTCAGCTGCACAAGGCTCTCCTAGCAACCACCCTGCGATTCCCTCACTGTGACTCCAGTTCCTAACCAGCTCAGATCAGCTGCATTTGCCACCAGTTTGCACAGTGTGATCCAACTTTCCAACTCAACCTGAGCAGGTGGCTCTGCTCCCCTCCTCTCCATCCCCTGCTCGGCAGAGCTCCCTGAGAGCTGCTGTTTGCAGTGAGCACTCCTCCTTTTCCTCTTCCCAGCTTCAGCACCTTCCCTGACATTATCTCACCTTTCTGCATCACCAGTCCTCCTTTTCTCTTGCCCTGAAGCACACGCTGGCATTTTGGGCACTGTGGTGGTTCCTTTTTGTGTACACTGAAGTGACTGTGAGGAGAGTGAAGAGTCACAGAGTCACAGAATCATGGGCTAATGGAATAGCCTGGATTGTAGGGGACCTAAATATCATCTCGTTCCAATCCCCCTGCCATGGGCAGGAACACCTTCCCCTATCCCAGGTTGCTCAGAACCCCATCCAGCCTGGCCTTGAACACTCCCAGGGATGGGGCAGCCACAGCTTCTCTGCCCAACCTGTGCCAGGGCCTCACCACCCTCACAGGAAAGCATTTCTTCCCAATATCCAGTTCTAAACCTGCTCTATTCCAATCGGAAGCCATTCCCCTTGTCCTGTCACTCCAGGCCCTTGGAAATAGTTTCTCTCTGTCTTCCTTGTGGGCTCCCTTGAAGTACTGGAAGGTCACAATTAGGTCACCCCAAATCCCTCTCTTCTCCAGGCTGAACAATCCCAACTCTCTCAGCCTTTCGTCACAGGAGAGCTGTTCCATTCCTCAAATCACCTCTGGACTTGCTCCAGAATCCCTGCCTTGCACTCCTTGCCTAGTCCATGACTGCAGCTCTCCATGGCTGGGGTGGGAGCATTTCTGCATGGCACTACAATTCACATCTATGTCTCCATCTCTACTCTGGTCTCATTTTTCAACACATAAGCTCTAGTTTCACCCTTGATTTAATTTTATTCTCTGCTCTTTTCAGCCTTCTGCCTTGTGCATATCTGATACTTCTATTAATCTCTTGTATTTTCTGTTTATGATCTATGTACTGTTTAATTCCTATTATGTCTATTTGGTTCCTATGTAAAGTGAAGTTTATTGTTGAGGCTGATCCAAATCTGGAAGGCAAATGTCATCACTTTTTTTCTGCCCATCAAAATTTGAGGTTTCACGTCCCGCTCTCTGTGTGTGTGTGTGTGTGTTTTGCTGTTTTTGGAAACATTTCAGTTGAAATCTCCCACTCTGTTGTCCAAGAAAATCTGAAATTGTGCTGAAAGTTTTAACTGAAGCCCTGAGTTCCAACCAGCTCTGCACTACTGCTGCAGATGTATTTTGTGGCCATTTCTTAATAAATAGTTGCTAGTTTTGGGGAGAAGCAGCCCATTCTCTTTAAGAGGATTGCTTGCCCTGCAGAGTCCATCTCGCACAACAACAATAAGACACCTAAAAGGAACAAGAAAGATGTCCCATCTTCAAGAGAACTATTTTTAAGGGAATTTCAAGATGAGTAAACTTTGTCAATAGACAGAGCAAGGTTTTTTGCAAGCAATGTGTATTCTGTTTTCTGTCATAGAATGCGTACATTTAGCACAGCACATTTTGAAATGTCAGCTCAAAAGATGAAGCAGAACTTCTTAGAAGGTGCCAAAAGCAAAAGCATCTCAATTTCAGAGGGGTTTTACAGCTTATCCCATGGGCAAACCCTGTATTTTCTGCGGTATTCATAACTTTGCTTCATTACAGAGTGGCTGCAAATGGGTTGGGAAGACATCTCCCAGCAGAAGTCACTTAAAGGTGTCCCACAACTTGCTTGTTACTTCATGGCTTTGAACTTCACCCCTGCACTTCCTTGGATTGTGTCACAGCTCTCACTTTCATGGTTCAGAACTGGACATCCCACAAAATTATATTGCAGGTACACACAAACGCACAGGCATTGCACAGTCAATCATTTTAAGAAGGGTGTGTTGCTATGCACTCTTTTTCCAAGAGGTGCAGAAGTGAGGGCCTTAAATTGGATCATAACTGTTCCAGGTATTAAGCTAACCAGCAACAGGCATGTAAAGTATGATGTTTTCACTGCTTTTTCTGATTGTGGAAAAAAAATATGTGTGACAGTTGCACACCTATGTAATGCTGAGATCTGGCTGTGACAGCAATGACAGACACAACTTGGCACTTAAGCACACACTGAATTTCATGGAGGTGCTTAATTTTTAAAACCTCTCGAGTGCTCTGACAAAGTGAGGGGCTCAAACCACACCACTGAGGTATCCAAAAGATAGACAGCAAGAGCATGTAACCTAGCAAGAGTCCTAGTGAACCCACTATTCCTGCATGTAGGGAAATGACTGGAAGGGATGTGAATCCAGTCACAGCTCTCACTGGGCGCAGCGACGCCTCAGCTCTGCATTCTCCACGCGGCTCTCATGGCAGATGCTCACAACAATGGGGGCTCTATTCCTTCTTTCTCTAAGCAGGAAAACAGAAGCATGGTGAAAACACAAGCCACTCAGACAAGATTAAATGCAACCCATGTAGGGATGAATACCATAAGCATTGAGGTTTCCATTCTCAGAGCAGTGCCCCACTACCTTGAGTCGGTGCCACTTTTGGACTCCTGAGCACACCTCCACCTGTATGTCCATTTGTGTGTTCCTTGTCCCCAGTATGGACCTGAAAGTGTGCAGGAGTCCTACCTGGGCTCAGCTAGAAGATGTTTCTGAGTAAATCTATGAGCAGACTTGAAGCTGAATGCAAGGACAACAGCATTTCCACCACTCCTGTCGTAAAAGAAGTGCCTAGGACAGTGCCAGTGCAGATCACAGAGCTCTGCCAGCTCACACCAACCCTTGATCCGACTGACTGTGCTTTCCTCTCAATCAGAAAACAAAGACAATTTCAAAAATAAGCAGGAGGAAAAAATTCCACTAGTAGAAATTTGCAGGCTATTTCGCGTGACAGCTTTTATGCAGAAACAATTAAAAGGCAAATACATGTTATAGGTCTGATTTGGGAAAATTCTGTTCCAAATCAGCACAGCACTGTGATTAACTGAATGAATGGGTTGCGCTGCATAGTCTGTCCTGTAACAGTTGGAAGAACAGTCCTTTCCCTTGATAATGCCTGAGTGTCAGGTTCAGGGAGCCCGTGCAGATTTGGTGGCCATGCCTTCTCCCCTGGCTGAAATTAGCTGCCATCTGGTAATGCTCCAGAGAAGAACCTTTCCCCATTGTCACTTCCTTTGTCTGATGGTCTGTAACATCTGACCTCTGCTTTGCAGGTCATGGCCTTCATCTCCTTTCTTTCCAACAGGAATAACGACAGCAGGGTTAAGTTTATATGATACCTCTGGTAAGTGCTACTTGTGAGCTCTGGGTCTTCCCAGCACTCCTCCTTTCTTTGATGCTAAAGTTTCTGTTTTGACCTCTGTGCAACATTAAATCAGTCTGCCCTTTCTGCCACCAATCTGGCTCTTTGGTTTGCAAGGATCTGCACTCCTATTTCTCTCTTCTGCCTCATGGACTGTGAAAAACCTGATCTTAAGGTGTGTACCAGTTGTTTTTGCAAGGGTAAAAATGTTTTCTTTTCCCATAATCAGAGCCTTAAATTCTCTCTCTTATTCAATTATATAGCTCTTATTCCTTGTTCCGTATGTAACTGATGGACTAAAGGTCTACCAACCATCAAAGCAAAAGACAGTTTTGGCCCCAAAGCACTTCCTCTCTGATGTCAAACAGGGGACATTTTACATTTTTGTTTATTAAAAGACTGAATTCCATGGCAAGACTCCCATGAGCTACTGTGAGAACAAGATTTCATGTGAAGTGACTTCCTTAAATTCACAGCAGAATGTTCTGGCAAGACAAGTATGGAGCCCTAAATTCCTGGATGTCTATCCTGCCTTGGAACAGCACAAGTGCATCCCTCTCTATATGGATCCTGTGCCAGCACCACTGACAAGAAGAACATTTTCACTTGAGGGCTTCTGTGGTCAAAGGACACGCCATGGTCTTCCAGTGTCACTCTTCCCACTATGTGAAGTGACTTCCCATTCTCATTCCCTACACTGAGAATTTCAGGCTGAGAAAGTCTTTTGCAGTGAATTGAGTTTCCATGTAAATGACAACCTTGACAGCCTTGGAAAAAACATTTAGACATATGTAAGAGGTTTAGACATGGAAACAGAAATCCAAATGTTCCTTGTTTGGAGTGGAAGTTTTCCCTGTATGATGGTACAGCTTTGCTTTCCCTGGACATCCAGCCATGAGTTTTTGAAGAATTTGGACAGATGCTGGTGCTCTGCTCCCCTGGAAATCAGTTCAAGTCAGACATTTGATCACTTAACTACCATGAGAGAGCCAAGAAGAGATGGTGAATGCGTGGGCAGGTCGATGATGTACCTGTTAGAAACCTGGGAGCCAGACTGGGAGAGTCCCACAGCTTCCTCTTACCAGATCCTACCACTGCCTGGCTCACAAATTCTGCAAGCATGTGGCTACAAAGGCAAGGATGTGGTTGTGCAGGGACACCTGAACAATCTGAATGCCTAGCTCTGGGAATAGGCAAAGCAACAATCCCCAGGTCACCTTGGGAGCAAGCCGCAGGCCCAGCCAGCCCTGCCTCCAGTCCATGATGGAGCAGAGACCCCCAGACATCCCTTCTGTGTCTGAGTTCATGCCAGAGCACCTCTTCTCTGGCTCTCCAAGGTGTGGTTTGCTGTCATGCTGCTGTCAGTCACGTGCAGCTTTTGGTGCACAGTTCCTAGCTGGGGAAGGTTGGAAACTCCTGAGGAATATTCACCGCGAAGATGCATTCCAGAAGCGCGGCCAGACAGTGCCATCACTGTCATCAGGGGCTGCTTTGGATGTAATTTCATTTCCAGGTGCTTTTCAATCTGGTTTGTCTGACACAGCCACACAAGGCATTTAGGAAGGTGTTCTCACCACTGCCATTCACAAAAGCCTGGAGTGACAGGACAAGGGGGGATGGCATCAAACTGACAGAGAGCAGGTTTAGATTGGATATTGGGGAGAAATTCCACCCTGTGAGGGTGGGGAGGCACTGGCACAGGTTTCCCAGCGAAACTGTGGCTGCCCCATCCCTGGAAGTGTTCCAGGCCAGGTTGGATGGGGCTCTGAGCAACCTGGGCTAATGAAAGGTGTCCCTGCCCATGGCAGGGGATTGGAACTCGATGATCTTTGAGGTCCCTTCCAACTTAAACCATTTTATGATTCTATTATTTTCTTGATGAGCCTTTTGCATCTCATTTCCCACTGTCTCATTGCAAGGAGTTGGGCTGGAATGCTTCTGCTGCCCCTTTGGCTAGGAAGAGGGAATCTCAGGCATCCTTTCTGATTTTGGAAACTGATTTGCCACATGATTCCTGAAGCTGCTTTGAAAATTTTAAAGGCTTCAAAATAAAACTCCTTCCAGTCATTTTTAACAGCCGTGAAAATAGTCCCAATCGAGTTTTGGAGGAAAAGAGAAAACAACAATGATTTTGTGCTTGATGTTTTGAAATAACATAACAATGCCCCATCCCTGGAAGTGTCCAAGGCCAGGGTGGATGGGGTTCTGAGCAACCTGGTCTAGTGGAAAGTGTCCCTTCCCACGGCAGGGCGAGTTGGAACGGGATGATGTTTAAGGTCCCTACAACCCAATCCATTCCGCGATTCCATGATTTTCCAGCCGGCGCTGCCGGTGCCCGCAGGGGTCGCGCGCGGCCCGCAGATACCGAGAGCCGAGGATGCTGGAGCTGGATCCCATTCCCAGCATCCCAGAGCACCGGCTGCAGCTGCAGCAACAAAAAGCAAAAGCCCACGGTTGAGACTTTTTAAAAGGCAGGTTTTCAACTTTCTCTTCTCCGTCTGGTTTTGCTCCTTCTCTGCTTTCTCTTTCCTGCGGAAACCCGAGCTTGCCGGGATGGATTCTCCTCTTCAACCAGGCTCCCTTCTGCAGGAGATGCCAGGATAAGATGTCTTGTCTTTTCCTGAAGGGTTCCTCTCTGCTGTCAGCGGGACTAGGGGAACCTCAGCTGAGGATGAAACCCACTGTTTATGGCTGCTGGTGTCTCAGGGGATTGGCCAACACAGACGCCCAGAACTGCTGAAATTGCATATGAGTAACACAAGGAATGCAAAGATTTGCTTGTCATCACTGCTAGGGAATGCCCACTTAGGAATACTTAAGTACATTGTACACAAGATCCCTTTTTCTTTGCCAGAGTGGATAATGAGACGTTTTCTCTGCGCACCCAGGAAAGGCACGTTGTGTGATTCCTGTACAGGGCCAGGAGATGGACTCGATGATCCTGATGGGTCCCTTCCAACTCAGCATATCCTATTATTCTATCATTCTAAGAGCCTAGAAAAGCTGGGAGAAGATATCCCAGGGCATCTCTCTCCGGACTTGGCATTTGCTGTAGCATTTAGAAGTGCGCCACACAGCCAATAAAAGAATGTGCAGTAATTCATTTTTAATGATCGTTTCCTGGGTGTGGCCAGTGTTTTTGTCGCTTTAAATTCTTATGCAAATAAAATCAGGCTAATCTTCTTAAATAGGTAGCTGTAGCTCTGTCAGCCTATTCCAAGCTGGCAGGAGAGCTGCATAATATTTGGAATTCTCTAAATTGTTCATGTCAGTGGGATATCAACTATCAGCATAATAATAATGATAATAGGCATGTGTTTGCTTGCAAAGAAGTTATTGCATAGCTAAGGTCCTCATTAAGGTTTTCAGTACCTCAGTAGAATGCCCCTAACTTTCTGATTGTTTTCATCCTGCTAACACTAACATCACACAAGCCACTCCCCAAATGACTTCTTGTTTTAATCACTGGTTAGCTGAGAAATTCAGATGCAACAACATATCTGAAATTAATTACCACTGCAATTATGCCTGAAGTGCTTTCATTAAGAGGGAGGAGTGCCTGCTTATGAGACTGCTATCTGTCTAAAGTAATACTCTTTCATTCAGACTTTCTTGGATCATGCAGTGAGGCACCCAATGTGCTTCCAGTCATCCCACATAAGTGGTAGGGGAACAGTAAGCGTTAAATGTAGACCTTCTAGTGTTTTGTACCAGATTCCACTAAAAAAAAAGTGAACTGTACCAACAGAGCCCCACCTCAGCAACACAGGAAACCAAGTGACAGCGCTGTGGCACTCAGATGACATCACCCACATCCACATGTCCAGGGCATCAGTCACAAGCATCCTGCAGTCTGAAGGGAGCATCCATGCCCTGTCCTCATCACAAGATGCTCCATCAACCAAAGCAATCTGAAAACCTGCAGCACCATAAAGAAAGAACCAAAGAGAAGAGGAGCATGGCCAGATTTCCAAGTCACACACAGGAATTTTATTAGGTGGAAATGTCCAGGCAATAGGACAATCTGAAGGATACTGAGAGCCCTGAGGATGTCTTGTGCTTGAATCTGCACAGGGACCAAAGTGGCTGCAGTGACTAAATGAGGCAGACCTGAGACCTGCAGGTTTGAATCTACTATTCCACCTGTGGACCTAAAGCCTGGCTCATTAGCATTTCTTAATATGGCAGTAGATAATCCAGGAAGCCAAACACAACCCACACTGCAAAGCAAGGGAAACAAAAACAACACAATAGTCCCTGTCAATAGTCCCTGTCCCTGACCTAGGGCAAAATTCCTTCCTGACCCTAGATCTGGAGATTGGTTTAACCCAAATATGCAAGCCACACCTGCCCACAGGTACTTGAGAAATTTTCCAATACCACTACAAGCATAAGCATGCTTGTCCAGCCTCCTTTTTTTTCAGCCAGGGCAATGCCGGTACTTCAAAAGTGAAATTAAACTGTTCAGTGTGGATAATAAATCGTTGGAGCTGTGAAGACTGTTTCGTCTTAGTCCTCAGGCAGCCAGCATGAAGTCTGGGACTGGCACAAGATAAATACAATACAGAAAATGGCATCCGAGTCACCTTCAAACTCCTTTCCCCCCCATCCTCATTACGACTTTGAGAATAACAACACATCAACTCCCTCATGCCACAGCCATGCCCTGATGTGCTTCTGACATGCAAATACAAAACCACAAGCCCTGTACTATTGGGAAACCCTCTGCCTGTACTGTTGTTTTCAGCCAAAGACCTCACTGTTCTCCTCATACCTCAGTGCAACCTGTGCATGACTTCAGCTTTGTTGGCAAAAGCAACTCCAATGGTATGGAAGTCCTAAAAGGATTCTTTTGCACAAATATTTCTGGGGAAGAAAAGCTACTATACTTTCTGTGGTTACTGCCATCAGGACTTCTTGACTGGAGTGGTGAGGTTTACTGCCTCAGACACAGTATCAGAAATAATGTGGCCAACAAGGTCCAAGGAAGTGATTCTTTCTCTGTACTGAGAACTGATGAGGCCACAACTCAAGTGCTCTGTCCAGTTCTGGGCCCCTCAGTTCAGGAAGGACATTGAGTGCATCCAGAGAAGGCCAACGGAGCTGGTGAAGGGTTTGGAGCACAATTTCTATGAGGAGAGGCTGAGAGAGGTGAAGGTGTTTAGTGTGCAGAAGAGTAGTCTCAGGGGTGACTTTATCACTCTCTACAACTCCCTGAAAGGACGTTGTGGCCAGGTGGGGGTTGGGCTCTTCTCCCAGGGAACAAGCGATAGGAGGAGAGGACACAGTCTCAAGCTGCAGCAGGGGAGGTTTAGGTTCAACATTGGGAAAAATTTCTTTTCTGTGAAAGGGTGATTAGACATCAGAACAGGGTGCCCAGGGTGGTGGTGCCGTCACCATCCCTGGAGGTGTTTGAGGAAAGAATAGATGTGGTAATCAGTGCTCTGGTCTAGTTGACATGGTGGGGATCAGTCACAGGTTGGACTTGATCTCAGAAGTCTTTTCCAACTTAATTGATCCTATGATTAGGCACAACTTTTCTGTCCATTCATATGCAGTGTGAATAGCAGCACTGTGTTCACTCCAACTTCATATCCCAGCACAAGTATGTGAAAAAGCAGCATAAGCACATGCAGCTGATGTTTGTCCCATCCAGTCAGATCCTCACTCATGTCAGCAGGAGCCAACAGACAGTTCCCACCAGAGAGGCCACAGAGCTGGGCTTTCTCCACTTCCAAGTCCTTCTGCTTCAGCAGCATCTTTGAACTGATTGTAGATAGGGACAGATTCCCTTTCCCTTGAAGTGAAGAGCAAAACTGCTTTTGTCTTTTGCTTCTGAACAGGCTCAATCTGTGGGATGTAGGCTCCTAAAAGCCAAGTCACATGAGAAAGTGGTACTTCAGCTCTGAGGTCAGGTAGCTGATTTTGAAAGTTTCTGTCCCCTGCTCCTCACCTTAAGGCTCTATGACTATAGGCAGCTCATGGGACAGACAAGGTATATATCATTTACACTTTTGTTTCTTGTCCTGAGACCGGAGTGCTCTCCACAACGCCATGGGACACCCGAGGTTGCGAGTTCGAGTCTCAGTACGGGCGGCCCCGGCATTTAAATGCCTCCCTGCCATCCGATCCCGTCAGATCTCGGATGCCAAGCAGGGTCAGCCCTGGTTAGTACCGGGTGCTGTAGATAGTCCTAAGGAGACTTCACTGTCACTGTCCAAGCTTGCTCGGCCATGGGAAATGAACCTTTGGACTTAAACGGTGGGGCCAGTTCTGCGCACACTGTGCCTCACCTAAAAAATCCCCAGCGCAGGCTCGGAGGGCACACATGGGGTGAGCCCTTCCCAAATCTTCGTTCATGAAGATTGGCCATTATTATTATCTTGTCCTGAATTTGTCAAGGACTCAAGTAACGCCCATCACAACCATAATCATGTAGTAATTACTACAAGTGTTGTACCACCAGCTGTGAATTTGCAATACAGCCATCACTATACATGATAACAACAAGAAGCATGTTGATGTTTCATCATTCTCTCAGCTTTGGTTACCTATGTCTGAAGGCTGCAAATAAATATCAACCTACCTGTGTTTTTCCACCCCTGAATGGAACACAGCTCCCTTTTCCCTCTGAAATTAAAATAGATGTGTGGATTTTAGCATAAAACTAGGCAAAGCAGGTAGGCAATCACAGCAGTTTGAAAATTAGAAGGTCTATGTTCTGCATTTTAAGCCTTTTGAGCTGTATTTAAAAAAAAAAATTGGCTGCATATTTGTTTTTAAACTTTTATTCTGACAGCCTAGGATAAGGTCGGGGCTGGGAGTAGGAGCAAGGCTGGGGAAAGAATTATTGTTGAGGATTAAACAACGCGGGACTTCGTGAGGGAGGTGAATCCCGGTAATTCTGAATAAGCAAAAGAGGTCAGGGGGCCAGCAAATAGAAATTGGATCGTTTTATTAATGAAGCCATAATTTTAGTGTATCTTACAAACCAAGTTGTGTTTAGTAACAGGTAGGACAATTATAACCTCCTGACCAGTGCAAGGTGGGTTGGGAAGCAGCGTCCCCCTGATGGTTACATGTGGGGTGTGAGGTGTTTGGACTCAGTTCCACCTTGGGCATGGACTTGCTCTGGGAACTCCATCAAGTCCCTCATCCAGGCTTCTGCTTTCATCTGGTGTTATTTAATTTGAAAGCCTGGGAACAGGCACTTTCTTTCAATATATGTCTTCATCAGTGCCTGGCATAAGAGTCTGATTTCATATGGAGATTTTACATCCTACAGAAAACACAGACAAAAATGCAGTAAAAGAATACAGTTTACACCATGATTATCTGCAACACTGTGGTTCAGCTGTAAATAAAAAGTGGGCAAAGTCATCTGCTAGTCAGGAAAGCAGATGAATTCTCCTCATCTAGGAATGATGATACACCTACACCCCTATACCTCCCATTATCCTCACTTTTAGACACATGGCTGCTCCACTTCAGTAAGCTTGGGTTTGCACCTGTTTCCCTGGGATTTATTTAGAGGCAAAACCCTACAAGAACTGCTATGTCAGAATCCTACCTATCAATCACACCAAGGAAGAGTTTTACACTCAAAACACCTGGGACTGTGGCATGCATCCCTAGGGCTTTACCTTCAGGATCACCTGTGCTCAGTCTCAGCAGAAATCCTGGAAGCTCAGAAATAGTTTCTGCATGCTATGTCAGTTGGCCTGGGATTAAAAATCAAGGCCAGCTTCCTCTGTAAGGAGTTACCCCCAATATTCCCAAAGGAACTCCACTCTGAAGTGGTGTTTCATACTGTTACAGGGGACCTCAAAGGTCCATGTCTAGTGGTATTGTGGAGATTCTGGTATTTTCCTGAAAATCACAGGGAAAGAGCAAAACAGAAGTTCTAGCCAGGTAGGGATTGGTCTCTTCTCCCAGGCGCTCAGCGATAGGACAAGGGGGCACGGGCTCAAGCTCTGCCAGGGGAAATTTAAGTTGGAAATCAGAAAAAAATTCTTTCCAGAGAGAGTAATCAGGCATTGGAATGGCCTGGCCAGAGAGGTGGTGGATTCACCATCCCTGGAGGTTTTTAAACTGAGATTGGATGTGGCACTGCATGCCATGATCTGGTAAACGGACTGGAGTTGGACCAAGGGTTAGACTTGATGATCTCGGAGGTCTTTTCCAACCCAATCAATTCCATGATTCTATGAAAAGGATTTTTAAGGCCATTTCTGTAATAGCTAAGTCTATCTGGAGCTTCTAAGGAGACAACAGGGTTTCCCATGCCAAAATTCCCCTTGGGTAGATTTCAAAGGTCCACCATAACAAGGAAAACAGATGTAGATCACTGCTGCTCCATCCTGTAACCTCAGTAACAACACCAGCAATGCTGTGCTCTAGGACATGCCCAGCAAGGACAATAGACCTGATTTGGAGCTGACAGCATTACTCTGTTGAAAGCAGTTGTCATGGGTTTACTTAAGTGGGCCTAAATTTGAGTTTTTGACATTCAGACCAGGCCTGAAGCTGTCAGCTGACCTGAGCTGAGTTGAACTACCAGCTGACTTCTTCTAGCCAGTAGTATTGTATTCTATACCATATTACGACATTTCCCGGGAAGTAGAATCATTGTGGGAGTGGCTTGGTCAGTCACCCCACAGCTTCCTCGGTGGGTGTCATGGTTTCAAGTTTTGGCTTCTTTGGCCACCATAGTATCTAAGGAAATTACACAAGTATTCCACACTTGTTTTCCACGTGGTGGGAGAGGAGTTTCCGGTCTGGGTCCTTCNAGTCCAGGGCTGGCATACAGTTAAGCCAAACCTGCGACAGTGGGAGGACGCACGATGCTGTCCCAGAGGAGATGGAGAGGGCCTGGCCCACCACTGGCTCTCGGGGAAGTAAAATGTGTTGCTTTGGCTCTCTCCTCTCTGCTCGGGTTTTGCTTCTCTGGGGACTGAGTCTTCTGAGGCGATTTGGGGTGGAAATGGTGAGATTTGTGTATGTATTAAGAAGTGAGAAATTGTTCCTTGCTGTTTGTGACTTGTGTGAGTGTATATTTGTACTTTCTTCTAATTGTCCCTTTCTTTCTGTAAAAATACATGTAGTTTTAGTCTAAACGTAGTTTGAAGTTTTTTTTCCTTCCCCTCTCTTTTCCTCCCTTTCCTGGGTGTTGGGGGTGGGGAGGCTCTGACCCTGTACTTGGAGGGTTGGCGGTTTGCCAGCTCAAACCAAGACAGCAGTGAAGTTACTTCTCTGTAAGTGAGAGGAAAAACCAGCCAGTATTTTATCCTGTGGAGCTGAAGCACCACCACCAACACAGCTATTTCCTGCTTTCCCTGAAGGACCATGGGTGGCATTGCAGTGGCAACTGAACCCAAGTGCTTAGATCTGACAGCAGAACAAACCAGCACATCTAAAGAAGTCTTCAGCAGCTCAGTCTTTCAGGCACTGCACCAGTAACGAGCTCTCAAGGCAGTGCCTCGTGCACAGAGATGTTTCTGAGATAATGTCTTCTTAGAAAGAGATCAAATGAGGATCTGTTTTGCACTGCTGTGTTTTGCACCACTGCCCCCAGAATGCTGCAGCTCTCTCTGCTTTGTTTTTTTCTGGATTGTATGATGAGTGCCTCACATCAGGTGCTTCTGAAAATCCCTTTTGATGGGAGTAGGATGTTTGAGGCATCAAATTGCATCCCATGGGAGTTGCAGCATTATTCCATGGAGCAGGTCATGTTATATGTTCTAAAAGACAAATATGTTTTGTCTGTTCGCTTAGCTATGAAATGTTGAATTTTGGTTTCAATTAACTATCATTTGTCTTAATCTTGTCCTCCTAGACTGCCACACCCCAAATGGTTTATCCTTGTGTGCTGTACTATACTCACCATCTGCTGGTGCAACAAATAGAATCATAGAATGATAGAATGGTGTATGTTGGAAGGGACCTTAAAGATCATCTCTTTTCACCTCTCCTGCCATGGGCAGGGATACCTTCCACTAGACCAGGTTGCTCAGACTCTCATCCGCCCTGGCCTTAATACTGCCAGGTTACATGGGAGCAAGAACCTGGCATGAGGAACTAAACATCAAGGATTCAGTATCTGGCCTTTTCAAACACCAGGCCTAACTCAGCCAGTGAGTTGGCTCTGAACTTCACTTTTTCCTCTGCACATGGTTCAAAGCAGGAAAACCACAGTCCCTTTGGACCACTAAAGGACTGCCCTAGAGAGCTTCTCTTTTCCTCTTATGCAGCATGTTAATCTTCTGCCTTTTGCCCTGCTAGACCAGAGACTGGTGGATAGCTATGGCAATTAGTCTGTGGAAGAATTCTTGTGCTGTTACTATTATTTATTATTTGCTGAGTGCTGGCAACGTGCTTCCAGCCCAAAAGAGAGACTTTACATGGGTAAACTTCTTTATTTGCATGTGCACATGTATATGTACATGAATATGTCCTCATTTCTGCCTCAAATCCCACTGGATCATCATTTGTCTGTGAGTTTCTGCATTAAGTATCCCTACAGGAGCAATGCCCAAATGGATAGACAGCCTTAGATGACACATATGGACTCCATCAAGAATGTTAGTGTCTGTCTTCTGGAATGAGAGTTCTCCTGTGGGAGAAACTCCCCAGACCCACCCACTCCAACTGAGCAGAGCAGCACCAAACAGAAGCCACATTCTGTGTAGTCACTGGGTGCCAGACGTAGCCACTTTCCCCATTTCAGGCTCATGCCAGGAACAATGGCCATCCCACTGTACATGTCCCTCAAAGGAGATGCAATGCTCCCAGGGCACCAGGAGACCAGCATGAGGAATGGTGGGAAGTGGAACAGCTCTTACCAGCACAGGCTGCAGATTATCCCTGCTGCAATTTGGGAATGCTGTGCTCTAAACCACGAGTGCCCCACGTTATTCACCACAGAGCTACCTTGATCCTTCTGGACTTTGGAGTGACAGACTAAAAGCTCTGGGGCAGCTCTCTTTAAACTCAAACTAGAGTCCAGTATGACCATGAATAATACAAGCTGCACATTAGCCTCTATTGTTTATTTTGATATTGAGGAACATTTATCTTAGCCTTTCCCTAAACATCCTCAGCAGTCTTCTGCCAAAGTGGGAAGAGCAGCACAAGGAATACCATAAATACCAAGGTAATGTTATCTGTTTTTTCTGAAGTGAACTTGGCGGATTTTGAAAGAATACCCACTGTGGAAAACACAAGACTCCAGTAAAACCTTCTAATAGTGAAAATAAGGAATGTCAGATATCGGTAACGGAGGTGGAATAGCATCCAAGCAGCTTTGTAGCAATGAAGCCCTGAGAGAAAAGCTCAGGGATGTGCCTTCTCCTACAGCTCCTGAAGCAAGAGGCTCACCAGGGAAGCACAGAGATTTGCTGGGTATATGTAATTTCAACTGGTGAAACAGCTAATGAAGGACTGGTGCAAACTGGCAGGGGAGGCATCTGTAAGTGTCCAAGGCCAGGCTGAATGGGGCTCTGAGCAACCTGAGCTAGTGGAAGGTGTCCCTGCCCATGGCAAGGGGTTGGAAATGGATGATCTTTAAGGACCCTTCCAACCCAAACTAGTCTAGGATTCTATGAGTAATATTTTCTTTTTGCATCTCTTTGCACTGCAGCTAACCTAATAATTTCCAACTGGACCATACCCGGCCATTAGACCGGATGGAAAATCTGGCCACTGAACTGCTAATTAAACATTTCGGAAAACTTTCAGCTTTGTTCATTCTACCACTTGCTGTCATGATGGGGATGCTTGTGAATGCTTGCTCCATGCTCTTCAGGCAAAAAGATGCATATGCAGCACGTTATCAAAATGGAGACAATTTAGGCCAGAAGACTGCGGGGGGAAACCTGACGATGAGACGTATTTGCATCAGTATATAAAGAAGACACTACATTTTAATCACCAAGGATCTTGGAGCCTACCCTGGGATGAAACAGCCCTGCCTCAGCTGGAAGGGAATGGTTGTGCCACGTGCCCTAGCAAGTTCTTCTCTCCCAGGATGTGTCATGTAGGCAGCTCTGAGGAAGAAACCTCTTCCTCTGTTCCCTTTTGTAGAAGGGCTATTGTATATGTGCTGGAAGTAGGCTATGTTTGTGCTGGCTAGAGGTAAACCAGTCCCTTTGCATCCATTGGAGTGTTTTCACCTCTACGTATCCACGGCCACCACAGCAAATATCGCCAAACAGCAGATTATGAGAAAGCACGAGGTGAGGCTGCAGCTAGACCGTGGTTTCTTCTCTCTCTCTCTCTCTCTCTCTCTCTCTCTCTTTCTCTTTGAGGCAGAGAGCATTTGTAACCACTTTCCTGTCTTCACAGAGCTGCTGATGATCGCATCTTCTTGGAATTTGCTGCTTGTGCTGGCGCAGAGCGACAGAACCACCGCAGCCGCCGGGGCTCACTGTCTCTCTTCTCCCGTGGCTCCCCGGGGTCACTCCAGTTTCTGCTTCCAGGGAAGGGGATCCAGGGGTGTGTGTGTGATCTAGCTCCAACTAAACTGACTGCAGACAGCAGAGCCGGAGGAGGGGTGGAAGGAAATGGGAGTGAAAGGCCATTAACTCCGCTTGAACCCCGGCGAGGTGCTGAACACACAGCGGCAGCTGATGGGAGACGGGGCGGGTGTGCGGCATTTGGTCCTTACCTCTCCACATCAAAGCCCTTGAGAAAAACAAAACAAAACAAAACAAAACAACCCAGCATCCTGTGAATAAGGGAGGGTAATTCAACACTGTCACAGTGCCTCTCCCACGGAGAGCCACCACTACTAACAAAAGGCAGCCGATCAGGGCTGAATGCAGCTTAGGGAAGATGTCTTGGGGTTGAATTTCCGATGACATCACTGTGTGGCCTCAAAGGTGCGTGGCTCCTCGACCTCTCCCTGAGTAGGGGATGGTCATGGGCTCAGACAGAAGCAGCAGCAGAAGACACGTGGAAAGTTTGTTGCCATCAGCACTCGGGTTCAGGTCTCAGCTAGGATCTGTCCTCAGCCCCATGGCCAGGAGAGCTTTCCCGTTCCACTCCAGGTGCAGATCTGGCTCACCTCCTGCGCTGTCTGTCCATTCAGTAAAGCCACCTACCCTCTGTTTGAAAAGTCATGTCCTGAGGAGTTTCCCCTTTTTGGATGAATTCTCTGTCTGCTCCTAATCTGTCTAGAGGTCTCCCTAATCTTGCCTGCCGGGATACAGCTCTCCCTATCACTCCATCTAAAGCTGGAAGCTGGTCATCCTTTTTTTTCCCCTTTTCTTTTTTCTCATATAATTATATCCTGTTAGGAATGCCTGTGCTTGCTCTAGTGCTGCTTCCTTGTGGGAAGCTGCAAAGGGGGATGCAGACTGGGGATGCCCAGAGCAGAAATGAGGAGGTTGGACCCTGTGGACCATCCCTTGCAGCTCCTTCTGATAGGCCTGCCTGTGTGACCTCTTTGTGGGCTCTGCCATGACTTGTGCAGCCCACAGCCTCTGAAGAGGAGCAGCTTGTGGGAGGTAAATGACTGCTCAGTTTTGCCCAGGCCTGCTCAGCTTAAAGAATGTTTTGCTTGTTCACAGTCTTTTTAAGCACATGCAGCCAACCTCCATCAGCTGTTTTAGCCTGGTGTTTTCAAGGAAGGAGTGTTTGAAATGATGTGGATCTCTCTGGCTGAGGACATACCCTCCCCTGTGCCAACATCCTTGCCTGAAGAGCTGTGTGGGAGCCGAATCTGGGACACAAACCATTGACAGATAAACCCGGGGTAGTAAACAATTTGTTTTCATCCATGTTCGTTCAGCTGACCCCATCACAGTTCGAGGTCCCACAGAGCTACAGCGTTGGCAGTGGGAACAACCAAAGTGCCAGGTGAAAAAAGGAGAGAATCACCACTTTTAATGGCTTCCTAACTAAAAAACATTTTCTCTTGGCTGCAACAACCACATCCCTGCTATTGCCTTCAGTCTGAATACCCTGAGTCTCAAATCCTGATCCCATTTTCCGTGCAGTCCTATCTGTCCTCTCCCATCAAGCTGTGCTAGACAGATCACTCTCCCCCAGGTTTGGATCTTCTGCTTCTTCACCTCAGACCTTGGCTTCTGATGTAAAGTTCTTCTCAACCTTTTCCAAGTGAATTGCTCCCTGATGGTTGAATATCACCATGGCTGACATAATGAATTGAAGCTGCACCGGCCAAATCTTCTGCTGTTCTCCATCAAAAACATCCCCATGCTTTTAGAACAGGAGAATACTCAATCCTACTGTACCAAGCTAGAGGACAGTATGAACAATTAATGCCAAGAAATTAAACAGGAGGGTAAGATTTAAAAAAAAAAATAAAAGAAACCAAACCCCAGGATATTGAGCTGAACACAGGACTGCTGCAAAAAGATAGTGTCTATGTTTCCATCAATATACAGTGATGATTGCTGATAAGGGCAATGGGGAAACCAAGATGTATCCCTGAACAGCACATGGGAACTCCCTCCTGGAGGAGAAGGGGAGGCAGAGCTGTGGGGAAAAATTATTCTCATGCATGAAGAATTTTTTCTGGATTCCTTGAGGTGTGTCAGGCTCACAGCATGCCAGCAGCTGCAAAGTTCACACTCGGAGTGCTGTCCTTTGCCATAACCTCCACCAGATGAATAAAGGGCCTTCACTTCCTCTGACTAACTCCATAATGCTATTGGTGGAAGCCTGGAATATCCCTCTTGAATTGTAAAGTCACTGCCGAAAGTGCTCTCAGCCTGAGGGTGTTGTCCACTAGACAAATACACTGGGATTTCTTTTACAGAAATATTTTTAGGTCTTGATAAAGGGAATGAGTGAAGAAGGCATCTGCTGCACTTCCCCTCCCTATTTCATTTCAGCCTTAATTCAGAATGATGGAAATATGTCTGCCTGTTTTAGGGGCAGAGCCCAGGTCTGGGTCACCAAAGACAATCCTCAAATTAGCTGCCTGCTGGCACTGGAAAACTCTTGAGATTTTGGTTAGCAAACAAGATCTCCAGTAGCACAAGCACCAAAGCAAGTTGAGGGGGGAAAAAAACCCCACCACATTTCTAAGCATTTGAGAACCTAACAGAAAAGGGCCAGGTTGAGACGTCAGACAGATATATGTCCTTTGCACATCAAAGACTGCAATACCCTGAAAGGCAAGAGCCACCACAGTTTTATTTAACTTCTGGTAGGTAGAGAGAGGAATTCAGGTGTGACTCATGCAGGTGAGTTAAACCACAAGCCAAGAGCTGTTCCACATGTGGAGTCAAGTGATCAGTAAAGGCACAAGTGCTGGAGGAGGGGCCCACAGTCTCCACTGGGTTTTCAGAGGTGGGTTCTGATTGTTTTTGAAGTTCAGGATAATTTGGAGCAGTGGCAAAAGTTTGGGAGCACTGTTTTGGTTGATGCAATATAAGAAAGACATTAAACTATCTGAGAGCATCCAAAGGAGGGCAACAAAGATTGTGAGGGGAAGAGTGTGAGGAGCAGCTGAGGGCACTTGGTGTGTTCAACTGGAGAAGAGGCCGAGGGGAGACCTCATGGCCATGTGCAGCCTTCTCAGGAAGGGAAGAGGATGGGCAGACACTATGTGGGGACCAGGGACAAGACCTGAGAGAATGGCCTGAAGTCTCAGGGGAGGACTGGGTTGGATATTAGGAAAAGATTTTTCTCCCAGAGATTGGTTGGGCAGTGAACAGAGCTCAAGGAGGGTTTGGATGATACTCTCAGGCACATGGTGTCACTCTTGAGAATTGTCCTGTGCAGGACTAAGGGTTGGACTCAATGGTCCTTGTGGGTCCCTTCCAAGCCAGCATATTCTGTGATTCTGTGAACAGCTTCCTGATTGTATTCTTGGCTCCTCCTGGAAGGATTTTCCTCCTCAGGATTGCTTTAATCTACAGCCAGAGCACAGAAGGTATAGCTAAAGGACGCTAAAGGATGCTCAGGACAGATAAAGGGAGGAATTTCTCTTCAGGAATTTGTAAACAGTTAAGGTAAAGCCTCCTCGGGCCACACTGAACTCCTCTGCAAGTGCAGCAGGCTCACAGGGTCACCACTCTGAGGGGTGGTTGGCATCCTCTGTTTGTTCTTGTTTCCATCTTTCCATGCATAAGGACAGAGAGACCACATGCCTGTGCTAACACAGGCTGAATCCCACAGACCACACCACTCCTGCCAATACCAACACAACCATCAGGACCTGCCAGACACAGAGGAATGGCCAACCAACAGTCAGGGGCTGTGCTGTGCCAAGGGGGCACTGCTGGTGTGGGCAGTGACCTGCACAAGTGTAGCCAGCTCTGTGTGTGTGAATGAGCATGAGACATGGCTCAGCCTTCATAATTTTGAATGACTTTTTCTCTGCTTTTGCCAGCATGGGAAGGCTGCCTCCCATTGCTCACCACAGCCTCTCACCCCTCCCTCGCTGCAAACCTTTCAGCTGCATCCATCTCGCCCCGATGTGAATATTTAAAGCTGTTAAATTGATAGGCTGAGTAAATAGGATTAACTCCGTGTGCCCAAGGCAGGAGGCCGCTGCTTGCACAGACTGATAGGAAGACAAGGGGGAAGGCTGAGGAGGAGAGGGTTGCTTTCAAGGCAACAAGAATATGCTATATGGGAGGTACACAGATAGCTTCCAATCTGCCCGTGATTGGATTAGACATGCCCTTAAATGTGAAGTGCCTATACAAGTCTGGGGCTTAGCTACTGAGAACCTGCCGAGGTGCTCCCCAAGGATTGCTGACACCCCAGCAGTCCCTGGAGACGTCTGCCTGTCAGGGGGCAGAGAGCCCCTGCTGCTGCGCCCTGTCTCGCCCACCATCCCAGGCGTCGGATCTTTAACCCGCTGCCGTGAAAGCTGAGATTCTTTGCCTCCATCTGTTCACATGGGATGGCTTTACAATTCCCCTCTAACCTGCCAAAGGGAAGCGTGAAGTGATCTCTCCCTGCCTGGTTGAAGGAAATCTCTCCCTGCCTCCATCTCCCCCTCCCCACCTGCTCTTTTTTCTCTTCCAGATGAAGAATTTGAATGTCTTCATGGCTTGTTTAAAATATAAAGTGACTTCTTGATGCATTTTTTGCTTGTCTGGGCATGGATTATTTTCATTAACAGAGATGTGAGGCAAAAACCTCCTTTTTTCCACAGGCTTTGATAATATTTCCAAGAACTTTGGCGTTTTTTCACCAAGCCAATTTCAGAACCAAAACACTAATAAAACAGGTTACACCTGGACTGTTTTGTAGGATAGCAA
Organism: Sakesphorus luctuosus; assembly: GCA_013396695.1. Taxonomy (NCBI): domain Eukaryota; kingdom Metazoa; phylum Chordata; class Aves; order Passeriformes; family Thamnophilidae; genus Sakesphorus; species Sakesphorus luctuosus. The sequence continues at coordinate 194,488 of VWZD01008030.1, read as the reverse complement.
TGAATGGCAATGGGATAGTTAGATCTTTCTTAGGTTTATAGAAAAAATTGCTTCAAATGTTTTTATCTGGAGAAGAAAAAAACTCTGAGCAACAATATTGTAGTTGCTCAAGAGAGGAAAACTGCACAACTGTGATAACTGGGGTTTAATCCGTGAATACTATCCTTTACTTATTTTCTAGTCACAGGGAAAATATTGGTGAGGAAAATCTTTGTTTAACACCTGTTTTGACAGTAGTGAGGCAGCACTCTGATGTCCACTCTTAACTGAACACTGTTCTTGTTTTGAAACAGATGCTTGCCCTGATATTCTACAAAGGTAAAAGTTATGCATATTTATTTTCTTTTTTCCTTATTTTTGTTTATTCTGGCTGGAGATAACAGTAACACACCTGTGAGGTCTAAGCTGCAACAATAATTTAGATGAATAGAAATAGCTGCAAAAATACAGGAAGGACCATGAGCTGTGTAGTCTGTTGCAAAAATTATTCCTGTTTCAGCCAGGGAGATAAAAAGGAGCAAAGAAGTGATTTCACCTAAGGAAGTGAGTTGTGGAGCCAGAAACCAGCCCCTGACTCCCATCCTGCAGCTCTTGTTACTAATCCTGGCTTACAGGCAGGTAAAAGCATGAGGCAGCAGTAGGACAATGTCTTCTGGGAACAATCAAAATTGAAATGCAGCATTTGCCTCTGCAAGAAGGAGTTAGGCTTCCTTATCATCACCCAAAAGGTGACTGAGAAATACATCTAGACTCTAGGGAGACAGAATAATACCTAGTTATGTATAAAGGTGTGATACATTACATAGACACTATCAGGAAATTATATCATAAATAGAATGCAAGAACATTCAAACATGATGAAGTTTCTTCACCATATCATGGTGATAAAATAAGGTATATAGTGGGGGAAAGAAGCTGCCAGAGTGCCTCTGGACCCATGGCAGCCAGGGAGGAGACAACAGATCCTTTCTGCTTCAAGAGACCAAGCTTGATCTTACTGGCATAAGGATGAAGGGCTGGCACTGCCCCACAGCCTGGCTGCTTCTGACAGTGGAAAGATGAGCAGAGGGAACACAGAAAGGAAGATGTGGGTGACCAAAACCCAACCTCCCACCCCAGCAGCAGCTCTCTTGTCCTTTCCCTCATTATCAGTATCAGTAGAAGCCATCCTGACTCTTTCATACCAGCAAAGCAGGCAGCAAGGTTACAACTATTTCACAGACACACCTTTCACATCTCAGCCTGGAGCTTCTGTGCCTGGAGTGCCTTGTGGGGTATCCCTGTTGGAAGCTCTGCACTGTAATGTGGTGGGAAAACAAGTCTTGAGGCAAGAAAGTATCTCATTTTGGTGACATGAAGCAAACCTCATTTCATTCCATGTCTCTGTAACTAACAAAGCTTGTCCCAGAAAAGACTCTGCCCTGAGTAACAAGTACACCTTTTTCAATGAACCAGTGATTCATAGAACAGAATGGGGAAAGATGTTCTTCTGAGCCCTGTTCTCACACCCTGTGTATAGATCCTTCCACTGGCATCCATTGGTATTAGACACTCTGCTTCCCCCCAGCCTATTCCACATGAACACCTGCACCACCCTGCGTTCCTGCACTGGAACAGAATTACAAGGACCACCAATCCATGAATCAATCCGTAAGAACTTGTTTCCTACCAGGGACCAACTTTAGAGCAACAGAGGTGAGCTCAGCTCATCATTGCTCCTGCTTCATGGCTGTATATCTAAAAACTAAATCCAATCTACCTTTTTGTTTTTAATTTCCCAGATGTTGGCATCTCCTGATACAACACCTGAGGCCTGTTGCTCACTGTAACAGCAGGTTGAATCCAGGTGCCCCATGGTGACTGGTAGACAGATTGTGATACTGCTGGGAAAAGTGGGTCCCCACTGGCTTCTCCATTGGTCAGGTCTCTGCTTTTGAGAAGAGGAATTACCTCCCCATTAATTTAGGAGCTGTGGTGACATGTTTAGCTCTGCTGCTTTGCCTGGGGGTATCTTGAGTGGGCCTGATTGTATTATCTTGCACTGGAAATTGAATTGCTGTGCCCAGTGCCCTTAAACTACTATGTACACCAGGTTTTTTCAAAATTTCTGTCTGGCAGGCAATGACATCCTTCACTTTCCTCTGAGGAATAACTGGATAGTAACAGATAGTATGAGATTAAATTCACCTTTATTTCCCATCTTTCTATGAAGTTAAATTTTAACTGATAAGCTAATAGAACTGAGTGCAGAAAATGGGTGCTTTCTGTGCAAAATGTGTGTTTCCAAGCACTCCCTGGTCAGCATCAGTCTTTGCCAGACTTCTGTGTGGATGTGTGGACCTGGCCATTCCTCTGTGGCCACCCATCCCTCCTGATCTGTCTCACTCCACTCAGTCCCACCCCACTGAAACACATACATCAGTCTACAGCAGAACAGAACTGCTTCCCCAAATTCCTGTTTGGGCTTCCTAACACCATCTAACCTGAAAACTACCTACATCTTTCTGGAGACTAAAACTACTGAGTGCTCTACTAGCTCCAAATCAACCTTCTAACTCCACTCAACTTCTTCTGCCTTAACAGTGTTTCCATTTCTTTACTTGAATAACACCAAAAGAACCTTGAAGGTCCCCTGCATTAACTCAGTTTGTCTTCCTTTTCTGGCCTCATTAAAGCCGTTCTTGATTTTATCACTTCTTCCTGCGCTTGTGCACTTGAATGTTATGCAATTATATCAGATACCCTATTCAAACAGAGGAAGAGGAAATTAGAGAGGGAAAGGCTTCTCTAGATGATGAGACAAGCCCCCTTCCCTTGGGAAGAGGGCAGAAAAAGATTGTACACACCTCAGTCACCCAAGTGGTATGGTGAGAACCAGCTCCAGCTCCGGATCTCACTACTAGGAAGCATTCCCTGATCTTTTCCCTAACAGTTACACTGCTTAATTCCTTGGCCCACACCTAGTCTTGCTCTTCACCACTCAAAATAGTTACCAAAGGTTCATTAACCCTGTAAAAATACTTGTTCACATCTACGCTCATGATTATTTGGCCAAGCTTTACATACCCTAACAATTACATTATCCCACTGCCTTCCATGGCCTTTTTCTTGGTTTCTTATCCTTTCCACACAAACAGAGGGTTGTTATCACATCTTTCCAATTCACCTCCCTCTCTCTCAAAGGTATGTATGCAATTCAGTCCAAAGAAATTCAGATTCCTGAATCCACTGCAATGATTTTTATCTATAAGATTCTCCATGAAGTGAAAAGTTCTTACCATGGAAAGCTTTCCGGATATGGGGGAATACCTGGGAAACTCCAGGAACTCATCTCCACAACCTGCATCTTCATGAATGCCTGTGAAACTACCTACTTCCACAGCAAAAGATTTTTCTGGAAAGCAAATCAAGATTGGTGGGGAAGGGTTAGTCAATGGAGTAATTTTCTTAATTTTCCCTCTGTCTGTGGCAGCCCAGGGAGTGGCTTGTACAAAACCCATGTGTACAGCTGGCAGCAATCCTGTGGATTTGCAGGATTCCCTCTAGATTTCTTCTTGCTGTTCAAACACCCTCCAGGGCACCTCACCATGGGACTCTCTGGCTCTTTGAGTCTATTTGGAGTGAGGGAAATCAGTAGCCAAACTGGTCCTGCTTTGGAAATGAAGGCAACTTATGGATCTACTGAAGTCAGAGAGCAGAGACAGGAGGCATCTAGGACAGCCCTCACTTCACAGATACCAGCCTTTGGTGAGAAGCTGTTCTGGCCATTGGCTTTAAAGAACAGCAGTCCTTCAGCATGAAATGAATTTTATTGAATTAGAGAGTTGAAAAAAAAAGAATTTCAGGTTAATACATACATGTACATTGACTTCTGTCATCTTGCCCCTCATTATATTTTTTTCCCAACATTTACTTATCTGTGTAATAATAATATGATATTTATCTACCTTATCCAATCTCTGAGATGTTTCATTGGCCAGTGTCTGCACAGTGTTATGTGATTGCTAAGTGTTGTACAAGGAAGGTGGGACATGATAAAATGCCACGAAGATCAAAGGGAAGAACAAGGGATTGGGCACAGCAGAAGTCAACTGGGGTCTGGTTGAAAATCTGACTTCAATGAAGCAAAGGTGAAGAGTAAGAGAGGAGGAAAAGGCAGAGTAGGACTCATTCAAGAGAAAGAGATGGACATATTCAGGGGATTTAAATGTGAAAGAATGTGAATAAATGAAATGTTAACTTACCAGGGAAAAGAAATCAATAAATGGAGAGGAAGAAAATCCTCAAGGTTCAGAAAACTAGCAGGAGGTAGCAGGAATAGCTTAGAAACCAGAGACACGCAAAAAATGAGGAAATGGTGGAAAGCAATAAGCCATAAAGGACAGTTCAGGTTGCTGGGGCTTCAGAGCAGGGATTATTTTGTGTTCTCTTTGTATAGTGCCTTATAGAACAGGGTCATGTTCTGAGATGCCTCTCCAATACTGCCACAATGTAATTGAAATAATATTTATTTACAGACATTCAGTATCTGCATCATCTGATTATAACACCTGTCAGAATAACACTTCAGGTAGTTTATATGATTTATACATGTTCTTTTCAGCCCTTAACAGTTGACAAGTTGTCATGGATGCTGAGAATCATATTAAATGGCTGTCTCAATCTCTATTAAACGTTTATTAAATAGACACACTAAATTAGAGGAAAAGAGCTGAAATTTCTTCAGAATGTGCATATGACTGAGTTAACAGAAATCAAATTGACTTCCAGATTCACAGCATATTAAGTGCCATTATCCCTTTAAACCTCTGGACTTCTTGCAGTGATAGAGGTAACATTAAATAAATACCAAAGTGAGTTTTTACAATATTTACTGGGGGTAAAAGTAAAGCATTTTGGAGAGCTGTATCAACCTGGAGGTGGTTTTTTTATGGTGAGCACTCCAGAGAACATATTTCATTTCTCCAGTGTTAACCAGTTTCAAAGACATGACTCTGCTAACCAATTTCAAAGGCACAACTCTCTTTTCAAAGGCAAGACTCTGGAGTTATGGGAAGGCAAACATAGTAAGAATTCAGATGGTTTTGTCCAATTTCAAAAAGCCTCTTAGTAGCCTAAATTCAATGTATACCGCCAGTGAGATTGTAGTGCAGCACCCACTTGACTTGTGTTAACACAGGAAGAAAAAAGAGCAGAGTTAAGACAGTACTGAGCATTTTTGGGGGTGGAGGAGAAGAATATGACTTGCTGAAATACCTACACCTATCTACCCAGAGATATTTCAGGTATTAAGAAAAGCCAGGGGAACAAATTTGCATAGGTACTTAACCCATTTAGTTTCAATAAAAGTCAAGCATTGCTGCCACTAAAAATCTGTAATATTAAGATTTATTCAATTATTCCGATTTTATTCGGTTCTTTATAGTAATTCAAATCCATCAGAAGAACAAGTTGTTTTCTCTTTTCCTTAGCAATTACCCACGATTCACTATGAGGAAGGAATATATATTCCCCTTACTTACAATAATAATAGTCACAGAATATGTTTTTATGGCATCTTCTTTCTAAAGAGCTGTTTAATTATCCAGCAACAGCATTTGGAGAATGAACATTTTTCACATTTTGTAGTTAAGAAAACTAACACTTAAAAGTATTAAATGACTGCTATAGGGCCCACAGTACTTAAAACAGACAAGGATTTCTTGGACATAAATTTGTTCATTGAAATCATAGCAAATATGTTCTAAAATTCTTTCCTAAAGCTCATCAAGCACCACCTTGACCAAACATGTTAACTAGACCTTTCTGCCCCCATTCCTCTAGTGTGGCTGAGCCCCAGACTGCAGTTTATATGCATTAATATAGGGCTTGGCTTAGGCATAAAATTAAACCGTTTGCTGAGCTGGGTTTCAGGTTTCCTGCCACATCTTTGGGGAGGTTTAGCCTTGAAGCAGCAGTGTCTCTGCTTTGCTCAGCTTCCCGAAGGTGACCTCAGGACATGGCACTACTCTCCACCAGCTGGTTGGAAGGCAAGAAGGCACAGCACAGTCTCACCGAGTCCCTCCTGGCGCGGCTGAGTCACCCTTGGATCCATCCCTGTGTGGATCATTCCCAGGCGGCCACCTGAGCTGCTCCGTGCTCTCCTAGCCAGGCACTGCTGCCTCCTGCATCTCAGCCTTCGCATTCCACACTGCCTGCAGGCACGTGAATAATGCATGGCATTCCTCGGGCTGTTCCCACCCGGCCTCCCTGCTTTACTGGAAATCAAAGCTTTTGCCGTTGGAGGAAATCCTTGGAGATGCAAGCAGAGGTTCCCTTGGCTGGCTGCTGTTAAGAATAAAAGATCTGAAAGCTATTTCCATTCCCAGCAGGGCCCCAGAGTTGCACAACACAAAGCAATTCACTTAACCTTTCCATGCCTTATTTTCCCTTTGGATGAACTGAGACTTAGCATCTCACCATTTGTTTGGGGAATGCTGTGGTGTAACACCAGGGCAGGGCTTTGGATGCCTCTGAAGGCTGCCACTGATACACACATAAACTGGTTACCATCATATGGACAATGAAAGACCCACATTTTTCATGAGTAAAGCACCAGCTTCCCAGGGGGTATTTCACAGGACTTCAAAGGAATGGATTTTAGTGCAAAAGCTGCAAAAAAATGACAACTTAGCCCATCAAATTTCCTCCTTCTTCTCCTGAGTTCATGTTAAACAGATTGTTCTGTTTTCTTGTCACTGCTGGAGCCCTAGTGGTATTTACATTAAAGAACACATACACACCTATCCCACATGAGCAGTGAACTCCCATGGAAAAAATATTCCAGTTACTCACATATGCCTAAATGTCTTCAAAATCCTCTTCTTTTCATATGTGTCCACATCCTCTTGAAGTGTTCAAGTTTAGGATACACCTGACTCTCTGGCTAAGGAACTCATGGCTCCTCTCAAGCCTGCCTTCCACAGATCTGCTCATCTCCTCCTCCTCACCTCCTCACATGTCTTTTCCTGTAAAGCCCCACGCTGCATTTATTTCCTTCATATCACAGTGGAAGTTCATACATCCAAAGCAGTGTGGGCAGCAGGACAGGAGGCAATTCTGCTGCCTCCAGCCCTGGGATCCCAGCACAGGAAGGACATGGACCTGTTGGAGCGAGTCCAGAGGAGGGACACCAAGATGATCAGAGGGATGGAGCAGCTCTTCTGGGAGGAAAGGCTGGGAGAGTTGGGATTGATCAGCCTGGAGAAGAGAAGGCTTTGGGGTGATCTAATTGCGGCCTTGCAGTGCCTGAAGGGAGCCCACAAGGGAGAGAGACTATTTCCAAGAGTCTGCAGTGACAGGACAAGAGAGAATGGCTTCAAACTGACAGAGAGTGGGTTTAGGTTGGATATTAGGAAGAAATTCCACGCTGTGAGGGTGGGCCCTGGCACAGGTTGCCCAGAGAAGCTGTGGCTGCCCCATTCCTAGAAGAGTGTCCGAGGCCAGGCTGGATGGGGCTCTGAGCAACCTGGGCTAGTGGAAAGTGTCCCTGCCCATGGCAGGGGGTTGGAACAAGATGATCTTTAAGATTCCTTCCAACCCAGGCCATTCTATGATTCTATGACTCTATGTCTATTTTGCCCTTATCATCCTGGAGTTGCTCAGCATTGATTGCTTTCCAAGTTCCACCCTCCTGCTGAGTAGTTAGATTTCTGAGTGTTTTCTCCCAGATGTTTGAGAAACTTATTTTTGCCCAGCAGTATTTCCAGTTCCCACTGTACTGCCTGTCCATCCCCACCACTGTGTAGTTGTATAATCTGCCAACATTTTGATCTTCTTACTCATTTCAGACAGCAAGTACTTGCAGAAGTTTCAGCAGCTCAAGCTGTCCTTCTATACCCATCCTGTACTGTAAGAGCCTGTAGTACTGTTTATCCTCCCACAGCACTCTTTACAGATACAAATAAACCAAATTTTACCAGAAATCCTTCTGTGACCCCATCAGACTCCAAGTACTAACCCTTGCACAGCAACTTGCAGTTCCCCCTAAATATCTGACTACTCAACTAAGCTGAATTTAGTTTTCACATTTTATTTCAAGGCCTCTCCTGCATTTTGTTCACTAATTAGGAGAACAGGCTTGGACAGATTTATCTGAGAGGCTGAGGCTTTGAAAATTGTCCTTCAGTTATGAGTTTTGCACGATTTTAAAGCTCTCAGTAGGGTGAGACTTTCTTTCGGATTTGCCAAAGGAGAAGTGAGCCCATATAGAGTTTCCTATAGCTGGCCAAAGTGCAGAGGGGCCAGTTTTATGGGTAGATATTCTCACTGACTGCAGAAGGGAGCCAGCAAGGACCACCAGGAATGAACTTCTGCCTGCCAAGGCCCTTGACACCTGTCCTCATCCCCTCTGGTGTCATGGTCACTCTGCAGGCACCAAGGCAAAGTCCCTTGCAGTGCTGCATTTGCAAGGCCTGCTGTTCAGTAAGAGCATCCTAACACCTCCACCACCTTTCTGGGCAGCTCCTTCCACTGCCTGACCACTCCTTCAGTGAAGAAATTCTTTCTGATGTCCAGCCTGAACATCCAGTGGCACAGCTGGAGGCCATTTCTTTACGTCCTTTCACTTGTCAGAGGAGACTGACCCCCACCTGGCTGCAACCTCCTGTCGGGGCATTGTAGAGAGTGAGAAGGTCCCCCCGAGCCTGCTTTTCTCCAGGCTGAGCCCCGCCAACTCACTCAGCTGTTCCTCACCGTACTTGTGCTCCAGACTCTTCCCCAGCTTTATTGCCTTTCTCTGGGAATATCTTTCCCAGCCCCTCAATGTCCTTCTTGCAGAGAGGGCCCCAGAGCTAGACACAGGATTTGAGGTGTGGCCTCCCCAGTGCCCAGCACAGGGGACAGTCCCTGAACTGGTCCTGCTGCCACACTATTGCTGATTCCAGATCAGGTGCCATTGGCTTCTTGCCCACCTGGGCACCCCTGGGCTCATGTCCAGCTGCTGTCACCAGCATTCTCAGGTCCATTTCATCTGAGACAGACTTCTAAGATACAGATACCATGGGAGGGATAAGTTTGCAGTGCAACAGCACCTTCCCAGCAAATACACACTTTCTTCACTCGGTGGGGAGGAAGCAGAGCTGGTTTGCCATCCCAGAGGGTACCCTGGGGTACCAGCAGGACACAGGTGGTTACAAGACCAGGTGTGATGGAATCTCAGGCTCAACCCTCTTGATAAATGCTTCCACCCCTTCAGAAGCCATGACGCCCCTGCTCTGTCCCTGCACTAGAGGCACAGAAAGCAGTGTAGGGCTGGCCGAGATGTGACAGAGCCCGGCGAGCGTCGAGTGCCGGTTCCTGCCGTTTCTGCCGTCCCTACGGATTCTGAATAGGCGAGTGCCCGGGCGGGACTCCCCGTTGGGCGGCAGCTCCCAGCAGAGGGCAGCGGTGCCCACGCTAACGCACCCCCGTGGCCCTTCGCCCTCCCTAACCCTTTCCAAAAAACCACCCTACATTGCCCTTAGGATGACAAGCAGTCTGCACGTGTAAACCTGTTCCCCTTCCCTTTAGAGCTGTAATGTCGACCACCCAAGCACCGACATCTACCAGCTCTGGCTGACCACGAACTGGGGTCATAGCTCATGGTTGTACAATCATAAAATGTTTTACGTTGGAAGGGACCTTAAAGATCACCCAGTTCCAACCCCCTGTCATGGGCAGGGACACCTTCCACTGTCCCAGGTTGCTCAGAGCCCCATCCAACCTGGCTTTAGTCCTCCTGCCACTTGGACAGCCTCTGGGATGGAGGAAAATGTGGTGGGAGTGCTTCTGAATGCCATTCCCATTCTGGGAAAGTGGTTTTTCTCAGGGAAAAAAATAAAATGGTGACCTAGTGGTTAATGTACACGCAGAGGAGTCAGAAGTCAGTTTTTATGTGGTTTGAACTGGTTCATTCATATCTAATTAAAACAGAAAGGGAAGGGTGGCTCATTTTATGCTCAGTTAATCGAAAGACTGCAGAAGCTACTTCTTTTGCTCTGGGGATATTAACTGCAGGAGTCAGCCTATGGAACTAGATTGGTTACACTGTTTCTCTCCAAAATCTCTGAATCTTAAATCCATTTGATATCTGATTCCAACCCTGAAACACATCTCATTCCAGACCTCAAGCCCATCTCTATTTTAGTTATAGATGACTGGTCCTGTGCCTACTGGAGTATTACAGAGTCATAGAATGGCCTGGTTTGGAAGGAATCTTAAAGATCATCTTGTTCCAACCCCCTGCCATGGGCAGGGACGCCTTCCACTGGACCATGTGGCTCAGAGCCCCATCCAACCTGGCCTTGGACACTTCCAGAGATGGGACAGCTACAGCTTCTCTGGGCAACGTGTGCCAGGGCCTCACCACTCTAACAGAGAAAAATTTCTTTCTAATATTTAGTTTAAATCTGCTCATTTTCAATTTGAAAGAGATGTATCCAATACTTATCAATATTGGGATATTCACAAAAATCATTACCTATCAATATTGGGGTATTTAGAAGATGGCTAGAGAAGACCCTGAAAAAAAACCCCTATTTTTAGAACTGAAATAATTCTATGGACTTGGGACTTCACAGATATCCATCAATGTAATTATTCTATCACTTTCTGAAATCATGGCTCAGATCCTACTATTCATGTGTATGTTGGACATACCATGCAGGCAGGAGGTAGTGAGAAGGAGCTTCAGCCCTTCCAACCCTAATGCCCAGTCTCCTCATTCTCACAGTGCAGCCACGTAAGTACTGAAAACCATTTCTCTGCTGAAGAGTTCCGCTAATACAAATTTTAAGGAGATCCTTTGGTGGTAAGGCTTAGGATCTTATAAAGACCACTCATCATTTCATATAAACTATAGCACAGAACAATAAATGCTTAATTACAGGTAAAATTTTATCTTCAGAAAGAATAAAAAAAAGAATTTATGGGTGCCCAACTTGCCTATTTCTTCTAATGATACCATCTGGGTTTATAAAGCATATTTTCTTTCCTTGTAAAGCTGACCTCACTTATAAGGACAATCACATGCAAAGCAGCAGAAGTGATCAGTAGACCAAAGTAAACTGATTAACTGAACTGATGAAAAAAAGGGCTCTAAATTCCACTATATTTTCTTAAAAGCTGCTTCTCTCAGGCATATGTGAACAGCATAGCAGAAATAGTTGTAGAATCACAGGACCTCATTCTGCTTTCCCATCAGAGTCATTCTGAAGTAATTCCATTAAAGTGAGCAGAGTTACACTGATGTGAGATCGCAATCAGTCAGAAATGGAAAATTCCTAAAGCTTGTCCAGTTCATAACCCTAGGGCTAGCATACAGTTATTCCTTGCACTAAACCCACATTTAATTCTTTCAAATATGAAGAGTGGAAAATGGTGCTTGGGAGGTGTTTTGGTTATTTAGTGGGATTTCTTTAATTCCTCATCCAGTCTCTCCTAGTGGGAAAATCCTTACTTTTGACTGAAAGCCAAAACTTCAGCTACATTGCCCAATAAATGAAACACAGAATGCGATAGATATTCCACATTATGAGAGTGTAATTCTGGGTGCCTCATGTGCCCATTCTCCACCCTGTGCTGGTTGTGGAGCACCATCACTCTTTGGAGAACTTATCCTAAAGACAAAGCAACAAGGCAGTGCCAGACAGGTTGGGGTATCACCTCCAGAGCTCTGTGGCAGAATTTCTTGGGTCTTGTGTTGGGGTAACACATGGCACAGCATTTATCCTTTTATCAGAAGAATTTCTGCTTTCCAGTGAAATGTCTAAACATTCTGCAGGATGAAGTGAATCCACTCTTCTGTTAAATCTACTCTGTCCAAAATGCCCTTTCCTGCTGAAGAACAATTTCAATAGAAATATTTCAATCAGACCTCATGGTAAAGAGGTTTCAAGTGAAACAGAAACACCCCCTTTTTTATCTTAGTAATATGTAAATATCGCTATTTGATTTTTTTCAGGCCCAAGGGATTTGCTGATGGTTTTGACACAAGAGCTTTGTGATAGGAGAAATCCACTATCATCAAACCCATGAGGTTCTGGCACCAACTTCTGAACCGAGTCACAAGGATAAAAAATTGGCCTACCTTTCAGATGAGCTTGATGTTGTTATAAAGATTTATATTTTTATATAGATCTTGCTATTGTTATAAATGATGCAGTTGCTGCTGACATAAGGGGAGTGAAATCATTTATCCATTCATCCCTTATCCTCTGTGGCCATGAACTCCAAAATTATGAAGTCTTATGATTTCTAGGGAAAAAAAAATTCATCACTGGGTAGACTGGCATGGATGGAAAAATAAAAATGTTCCCACAGAACAAACTGCTTAGTAGTTCTTACAAATCAGGACACCTGCTTAGATGAGAAACAAAGTTTCACAAATAAGATCTTTATGAATGAACCATTTGTCTTCCCCCTTTAAAAGCTGGGGTCTAAAATCAATCTGCCTGTGAAAGTCCTTGCTGGAGCGTGTGAGATAAATGCGACAGTAAATCACACAAACCACTAAGAAGAGTCTGATACCATTTCCCTGTGAACAAAAAGCAATAAGTAATCTCACAGCTGCTGTTCCTGCCCTTCAGCAACTTTAATTTTTATTGATTGACACAACACCTACGCGCCACAAGAGGCAAGAGGCATCAGGTCTGTTGCAGGGAAAGCAAATTATTTGGTACTGTCAACAGCTGACAGAGGCCACTAGGAACTGCTTCGTCCTTCATTTTTTTTCTCAGACACCTATAAAGAGCTGTCATCACATATCAAACAGAGCAAGTATCAGGCAACATATGTATTTCAATGCTGGCACATGGCCCCCATCACTGGGAGGCACATCCTGAGGTGTGCCAGCCAGGGCAAGTGAGCAAAGTGGGTAGAAAGGGAGTCCTGAGGGCAGTTTTGGGCACCACAGTGGAAGAAACACCTAAAGGTCTTAAAGAGTGTCCAAAGGAGGCTAGAAAGATGGTGAGGAGCCTTGAGGGGAAGCCACACAAGGAGTGGTTGAGGGCACTTAACTTGTTCAGCCTGGAGAAGAGGAGACAGAGGGGAGGCCTCATCAGAGTCTGCAGCTCCCTTGGGAGGGGCAGAGGAGAGGCAGGCACTGATCTCTGCTCTGTGGGGACCTGGGACAGGACCTGAGGGAATGGCCTGAAGTTGTCTCAGGAGAGGTTTAAGCTGAGTATTGGGAAAAAGTTCTTCCCCCAGAGGATGTTTGGGCACTGAATAGGCTCCCCAGGGCAGCAGTCACAGCACCAAGCCTGACAGAGCTCAAATAATGTTTAGACAACACTCTCAGGGACATGGTGGGATTGTTGGAGTGTTCCATGAAGGACTGGGAGTTGGACTTGATGATCCTTGGTGAGTCTCTTCCAACTCAGCATATTCTACGATACTAGGTGTGCTCAAGCACAAAATTTTCAGAATTGGTCACCTTCAAAAATCACTTCTACTGTGAATGGTAATGGCAACAGGACCCAGAGAAGAATTTGGACTTACTCAAAGCAGGCATGGTGCCTCAGGAGAAGTCACATATGGTGAAGGCTCTTGCCTCTGTGACACTAATCCTTGCATTTCACTGTGAACTGATGGGGCAAAAGGGCTTTGCATGATGAAATCAAGAGCTCTCCCTTGATATTATTATCCTTGAGATAAACTGGGCTTTGAGGAGTGTGATGTTCTTTTTACTTGTGCAGATTTCTGGTTAACATTTGTGGAAGCACCGTGCACATATGAGCAGGATGGCCAGCATATCCCTTGATATGTATGAAAAATGGCAGATGAAAAAAGGGTTTTGTAATGTGTGTGCAAGCCGTTTTGGCCAATAGCAAAGCCAAAAAGCAACATGAAATACCATAGACATATTTATGTGAAATACTAATGCATTGTGCTGCGGTAGTGAAGAATAAATTGTCTCACTAAAGCAACAGAGGGAGCTGGAAGTGAGTGAAATAGATTTTCCATGCTGGAATGTGATCAAGACACTGGGTAAATGCCACTGCTGCCGAGGAAGGACCACAAATGTTTCAAAAGCCATAAGTGGTTGGGAGTTTGGTTTCTTAGTTGTGTCCAAAACTCAGCAGCTTTGGCAGAACAGCCCCCTCAGCACCACATGCAGGTGCTTGAGTCAGTCCTGACTCAGAGGGAAGAATGCTGCCCACTGAGTCACCAGCCCCACTTCCTCCAGCGCTGCCTCCCCTCTGCTGGTGAGCCACTCAAGCCCAAACACGTGGAGCAGACAAGAGCTGACAGGACTGCAGCTCCGGGAAGGATGGGTGGCACAGAAAGCCTTGTGAGCACCAACATGTCAAGGTAACCTACATGACAATCATGTTTATGAGGTCTCTGCTGTGTGATTTATGGGATGAACACCACGCTCACCTCAAGGAGACACAGCACACTGTAGATGTTCACCGCCACAAACATGGCCTGTGTGAGGGTTGTGTTGGACATTGCTGAGCCCAAACTCATGCCATGCAAAAGAAAGATTGAATTGCCCGAGGAATGCAGCTGTTTCCCATCCACCTCCTCTGGAAATGTCTGAGCCCCCAAAAAAGAGACGAGGAAAAGGCCAAAACTTGTGCTATGTTTGATCTGAACTGTTCTTAGCCTGTCTCTTTTCCATGAAACTATACTGAACTCATTTGGGGTGGTGAGAAGAGAACTTGCACTAGAAATAGAAGATCTATAATTAACACATTGCCCTAACACAAAATAGAATCACAGTGGCCATTCAAAGTTAGGAGACTTTGCTTGGAAATGCATTCCAATTTTTATCAGATTTCTCTCACCTGCAGAAACAACTTCCTAGATATTGTGTATTTGCAGGCCCAACAGACTGGACCCAGATACATTATTCAGTTTTATGATTAAAATAATTCCCCCACTGACACAAATCACACACATGTAAGTAATTTGAAGTCTTCAAGTACTAACCCTTCCCAGCCTGAAGCAGGGGCAAGTTTCTTCTCTCTTCTCACAGGCTTGTTATCATTATGAAAGCTGCTTTCATTCTGAAACCCCAACTCATGTGAAAAACACCAGGTTAGTGAATCTGAAACTCAGTCTAAGCAACCCAAATGAAAATACTGTGTGTCAGTTAAGCCATTCTTTGTTTCCCCTCTCAGGGGCAGAGTGCTTGTCCTCCCAGCAGCCCAGCTCATCCTGCAGGTACAATGGCCTGCACACTTGAACCTGCATCCTTCCATGCCTCCAAGAAGGGTTGTGTCTGAAATTCAACAAAGGAATAACCCCAGGCACCAGCATAGGCTGAGCCAGCAGTGTGTCCTGGGGGCCAGGAGGGACAATGAGATCCTGGCGAGCATTGGGAACAGCATTGCCAGCATGTCAAGGTCAAGTGGGGTGATCGTGTCCCTCTACTCAGCCCTGGTGAAGCACATCTGGAGTGCTGTGTCCAGCTCTGGCTCCTCCGGACAAGAGGGACATGGAGCTCCTGGAGCAGGCCCAACAGAGGCCACAGAGATGCTGAAGGGACTGGAGCATCTCTCTTAGGAGGAAAGGCTGAGGGAGCTGGGGCTGTTCAGCCTCCAGAAGAGACACTGAGAGGGGATCTCCCCCATGTCTGTCAGTGTGGGCAGGCAGGGGGCAGAGCATGGACCAGGCTCTGCTCGGGGGTGCCCAGCAATGGCCGAAGAGGAATGGGCAGGAACTGATGCCCAGGAAGTTCCACCTGGACATGAGGAAGAACGTCTTTGCTGTGCAGTGACCGAGCACTGAACAGATTGCCCAGAGAGGGTGTGGAGTCTCCCTTACTGGAGATATTCCAGACCCCTCTGGATGCAATCCTGTGCCTTGTGCTCTGGGATGGCGCTGATTGATCAGGGAGGTGGGACCAGATGACCTGCTGTGGTCCCTTTCAGCATTACCTCTTCTATGATTCTGTGATTCTGTGAAATGAAGTTTTCTTGATCTTCACAACTATTTTTTCTGCACTTCTCATAGTATGACCACAAGCAATGACCTCAGATGCTTTCATAACCAGCCTCCCTCAGGAAAGGTGTTTCTGCTGCTGCCTGGTGATCCAGATATGACAAGGTTTCTGGGGTAAGTTTTAAGTTATAGAAGATGAAGAATAAAGTAGAGTCAAAGCCTGCAGAAGTCCAGTGTCTAAATGCTTCCAGGAAGCTCTGAAATGGACTATCACAGCAGCAGAAGGATCATGCCAGCAGAAGCAGCAAAATAGTCTGATGGACTGACCACAGGATGGGATGAAGGAGATATCAGATCTAATGAAGAATTGCTTTGTGACTTTGGCCAAAGTAATCAATATTTCTGCCTGTCATTTTTCCACACATAAAATGGATATAAAAACAATTAATTTTTGAGCTTTTGTAGCATTATGATTAAAAATTACTTAACCTTTTTAAATCCCCATGAAATATGTGCTATTCAGAGATACAGATGAGAAAGATTGCCAGCAGACATTAATATCTAGGGAGAAGATGAGGAAATGAAAGCACAGGTATTAAAGGTGCCAGAAAGAAGAAAAGATGGAACCAGGAAGGAACAAAGATTATCAGATATATCTAAGTTCTGGACAAAAAAGGGAGAGGAAGAATATGATAAGGGAAAGATAAAGGAAAGATAATTTTTTCATGCAGATAAATGAACAGAAAAAGAAGAGTTAGAAATAAGAACAAAGAGAAAAAAGCAGTGAGGGAAGAACTGAGGAGGATGAAAGCCTGTTTCACTTAGTAGGACTTGTTACCATGTAAGTACCACCAAATAGGCTGCATAGGAGAAGGAGAGGGCAGAAAACAGAGAAATGAAAGCAGCAGGAAAGCAGATTAGTAGGGGGAAAAAAGTGTAGGCTGAGCCAAACATTTTAATGATTTTTAAATAATATTTTGTCAGTAGCTGTGGTTTTCTTTGTGAAACCAATGCTTTTTGTTTAAAATAGTTTTCAACAAAAATCTTCAGTGTTGGTCAAAAAGAAGAACACAAAATCTAAGCCCGGTAATCCAAAACCTTTCCACATTATGCTTAAAACACCCATGTTTTCAGAGTTTTTTACGAAAACCTGATGTTTCTGTGGGAAAATCATCACTTCCCAGACATGTCTATTTTTAGGCCTGTATTTTCAATTAGCCTGGTGCTCATTTGCAGCGGGGCTCTTTGTAGCACTGCAGCAAGGTGGTGTGTCAGAGGGTTACAGGGGAACCTGCCTGGTATTAAAAAGCCATACCAATGTCTTTATGGCAGCTGTCAGATGACCTTTCTTCTCTTCTCTGCATCTGGGAAGAGAGTCATGAGGTGTCAGATATTCTGGGGAGAACTTCATATAGCACAGGATCATGATGTGAAAAAAAGTGAGCGGTAAAAACACAATGGGCAAGAATCTCTGAATTATAGAATGGCCTGAGTTGGAGAGGACCTTACAGATCATCTCATTCCAATCCCCTGCCATGGGCAGGGACATCTTCCACTATCCCAGACTGCTCAGAGCCCCAACCAACCCGGTCTTTGACACTTCCAGGGATGGCGCAGCCACAGCTTCTCTGGGCAACCTGTGCCAGGGCCTCATCACCCTCACAGAGAAGAATTTCTTCCTAATATCCAATCCAAACCTGCTCTCTGTCAGTGTGAAACCATTGCCCCTTGCCCTGTCACTCCAGGCCCTCAGAAACAGTGTCTCTCCCTCTTCCTTGTGGGCTCCCTTCAGGTACTGGAAGGCCACAGTTAGGTCACCCCAAATCCTCTTCTCCAGGCTGAACAATGCAAATTCTTTCAGCCTTTCCTCATCCCTCTAATCACCTTGGTGTCCCTCCCTTTGGACTTGCTCCTTAGCAAAGCTGAATCCTGAATTGTGCTTTGGATATGTGATTGATCTCAGCATGATCCACAAGTAATCCTTGTGCTTTTGCTGTTACATGTCTGAAACATCAGCTAAACTCACTGCACTCTGAAAAGGAACCTGTGGTGGCTGCTCTGTCAGAACAGACAACCACAGTGATAAATGTGATTCAATCACTTGTGCGTATCTGTTACTTTCTGCCCACAGAAATTTGTCTCAGTGGCTCTGTTCCCACTTACAAGCTTTGTGCTTGAGGGGATGAGAAAAACTGTCCAGATGATCATGGGAAAGTTGGTACATCCAGCAACTCAGCCAGCGCAGAGCTGGGCGTAACATACTGTGAGTGCGGGAGCTGCCCAAGGATAGGCGTTCAGCCTCCGAGCAGGTTGGCTCTCTGGAGCCATGGGTCTGCTCCAGCACCTGCCTTGCATTGCCAACCGGAACAGGGCAGCTGTCTGAGGGCACTGTGCAAGAAATCAGCTGTGAAGGGACTCTGACATGTTTTGGTGGACATGTGTATCTGACCCTGCTGTGCAGTTGAATATTAAGAGTCCCAAAGGGTCTCACATCTCTTTTACCACAGTTACTGCACCAAACTTCTTCACTGGGCAACCCCAAGCTTTCTGACACTGCCAGAAACATCCCAGCCCCAGTACCAGCGGTTCCTTGCTGTGATGGCAACCAAGAGCCGTGTTCCTTCGGGCTTCACCAACCTGGCACAAGCGAGCTCTTGTATTTGTCATCATCGGTGTTGCCATGGCCACGACACGCAGGTATAAACCTTGCCCAGGGGACATTATTACAGGAGAGCAGGGTGCAGCCCAGCAACAGGTAATGCTTTACTGACATGATTAATTTTCAGGACTTGTCTGGGTATTATAGAGTTTATCCATTCAGTTGCTTTTGCAGGAAATCTCCTTATGACAGAGCACTGGTGTATTTAGTAATAATATTTTACATCTATATTGAGCCCTGTGCATTCCAAGTGCAATACACACTGATTCATCTTATCTTTTTATCTCATGACAGTTGCCTGCAGTGCTGAGTTGGTTTGATCCCAGCCTCACAGACTTTTCAACAGTGGAATTGTTACCTGACTAATTATCCTTCTAAATCACGATGATGGACTGGTGCCTGGGCTCCCCTCTCAGCTTTAACCAGCAGCTCCTGTCTCTCCAACAAGAGGGCTCCAGGATTTTCTGCTGCTGAAGACAGGGAAAAGAAAATCTTGGAGGTGATTTTCATTTAGTTTGTTTTCATTATGAGGCTGTTCACTAGGGGCAAAGCTGTTTCCAGAAATACAGGTACACTTGCTGTTGATTCACAGTAAATGCAGCCAAGGATCTCAGTATTAATTCTACCCACAGGTAATAGGGAAGTGAGGCAACTTGTGTTGCTCCTATCCTTTCTCCATTTTCTTGCTCCAAAATGGTGCACTAATTCAATATGAAGTCTATGGCCATGCCTTTAAAGAATATTTATATTAAACTGGTAGGTCACTGGTTGCAAATAACTAATAATATTTTCCATATTAGAGGTCTCTTGCATGCTGCAGGCAGCTCAGGTCACTTAAGTCCGATACTGATGAACTCAGAGTGGAAGAGCTGCAAGAGGGATTTCCATGAAGGTAAACATGGAGTGGCTGCAAAAGTTGGGGAACAAATGTCAGAATCCCCCAAAAAGATGTAGGTCCTAAGAGTTGGAATCATTATAAGGTCATAATTTTCAAAAAGCTGTAATGATTTAGCTCTATCAGAGAAAATTAAGACAAATGGAACAAGTGATCTCACACTAAAAACACAAAAAGAAAGTGGCTTATTTAGCTTTTTTTTTTTAGCCTAAGGAAAAGATCTCAGCAGGTATATGAGTTCTGTTTCTGAAAATATGTGAAAGAAGAGAGCTATTTAAACTAAAGACAATGTTTGCACATATAAGCTACCCTCAGAGAAATGTTAGCAGGAAATCAGAAGAATGTTTCAAAACAGCAGAGGATGGAGGTTTTGGAGGAGCTTTTGAGAGCAGCAGTAGGAGAAAACTTTTTACCTTATTTAAAATAAAATATTGATCAACATATGAAAGGACCTACACTCTGTGGTTTCCTGTGGTGTCAGGGAACAGGACTCAGCTACTTCAGATGCCATTTCCAGGCCCATTTCCCATGCTCTTCCTCCTCCCCTTCCATCCCAGGTATTTTTTTCAGGTTAAATATGTGATTTGAAACGTTGGGATTTCATATTAATGCTGACCACTATGACAGCAGGGGAAAAAAGCTCCAAGCTTAAGTTTCCAAAACATAGTTTGTTGTCAGGAATGAGAAAACACCTGGAAAGAAATCCTCATTATCCAGCACCTCTCCCATCACGCTGGCTGCCTTTGGGACCCTCCCTCACAGCAGTGAAACGAAACAAATCAGCATCATAGTTACCGTTTTTTAGGCGACTTCCAAGAATTTTCTTATCAGGACTGAAATGAAGCAAACCACATTACATAACACTAAGTAGCCTGGATCCAGAAACTCTTGAGGTTGCCAGAAACATCAGCTGTTCAACACAAACAGGGTTCTAGTTGAGACTGATGCATGCTATAGAAAATACATTCAAAGTCTTTTTTTCTGAGAATTCTTTTTGCAACCTGTTACCCCCCAGCTTCTGCTACCTCAAGGTTCACTGATAAACCTGGAAAATTATTCACCAGGAATTTTGTGTTCAGATAATATACTAAAAGTTCCTTAAAATTAATCAAACTGCTTTTAATGTAGAATCATAGAATGGTTTGTGTTGGAAGGGACCTTAAAGAGCATCCAGTGCCAACCCCCTGCTGTGGATGGGGACACCTTCCACTAGCCCAGGTTGCTCAGAGCCCCATCCAACCTGGCCTTGGACACTTCCAGGGATGGTGCAGCCACAGCTTCTCTGGGCAACCTGTGCCAGAGTCTCCCCACTCTCACAGGGAAGAATTTCTTCCTAATATCCAATCTAAACGTACTGTTTTTGTTTGAACACACTCCCCCTGTTCCTGCCACTACAATTCTTGATGAAAAGTCCCTCTCCAGCTCCCTTGGACACCCTTTCAGATACTGGAAGGTGCTGTCAGGTCTCCACACAACCTTCTCCTCTCCAGGCTGAACATCCCCAATTCTCTACCTGTCTTCACTGGGGAGGTGCTCCAGTCCCATTAGGAACTTCATGACCCTCCTCTGGACTTGCTTCAACAGTCCCTCTTATGTACATTCATGCAGCACATTCCCATTATTCTGCAATGAAGAAGTAAGTTTGCCACAGAATTTGGTATTTAAGACAGTATTGGATCCTGTATCGTCTCCTGATGGAGTCCTTGTGACACAGAACAAAAATATTTTTATGCTGCTATCACCAGTTCAGTATCTGCTGCTGTGTTTGCTGTGTCTTCAGCATCTTCTTTGTGGCTCTTTTCTGCTTTTTTCCTCTAACTGAAAAACTGATCTGTAGAGAGGAACTCATCCACTAACACTGCACTCCCAGCTCCAAAGATTTGGTTGACATACCTATAAAAAAACCAAATTGTCTTTCTGACCTTCATTCAGTAATTTCATGACAGAGAGCACAGTCAGAAGCCCTGTTTGCTGGCTATGTTAGACAATTTGTCTGGTACATCATGCCCTGGTGTACTAGAGACACAAATGGACAAATTAGGGAGCTGAAAAAAATCATTTTAGGAAACCAACAAAAGCTGCAGTGACTGACTCAGTACCTCAGTCTATTTTTTTGAGAGAGACGTTGCTCTTTTTTTTGAGTTATTGATTCAAGTCAATGCTAAGTGCAGTTCTCCATTAGGATCATCTAGGATCAGCTAGGCCTCTTATGGCTTAAACATGGTCCTTGAGGAAGCTTAAAGTTCAAAACTCTAATGGTCTCCTCTTAAAGGATGATCCACAGCCCCTAAAACACAAGTGTGACTGTTCCCAAGTGACACCCTTCTGCCAGCATTTGGATGACTCTTCGAACACTCATAAAGAAGGCTGTCCTCCCTGCCATTTGCTTTTGGCCTGAGCAGGGGCTGCTCTGGGGGACTCTCAGCCGAAAAACCCTGGGCAAAACAATTTTCCCAACCTGGCAGAGCCGGGTTGGTGGCAGCTGAGCTTCCTCTGGAGGCCTGAAGCATGGCTTCTGGCTAGGAGCCCTCACCAGGTATTTACTGGAAAGGTTCCCGCAGCTGGGGAGGCATTTGCTGCGGTGCCTGTGCTGGATAAGGAGGCTGGTACCGCAGTTGAGCACCATCTGCTGCAGCCTCTCTTCAGCTGCCAACTGTGTTTGGGTGCCCACAGGGATGTGAAAGTGCTGTTTGCTCACAAGGTGTAACTGTTTGACAGCCCAGCCTAGCACGTCCTTGTTGCTCCATCTAGCACAGTTATTGCTGTCCCAGCCTTTGATAAGGAGAGGGCCTGAGATAGCCACTGTACTTTCAAGTCTGCCTCCACATCGGCGGCTACCTTTCATCTTTGTTTTATTGCCAAGGACAGAGACAGACAGGCCAGACCCACTGGCTGGCTAATAAGTAATAGAGAGCTTTGCTGGGTCCCACAGTCCTCCTCATCAGGCAGTATATTTTTAATACATATAGATTTATACATAATATTTTTACACCTAGAGCTCCCATAGTGTGAGAAGCACCAGCTCATGGTGCATGTATGCATCAGTGGAAATGCATGTCTGCAAAGAGACTCAGCTGTAACTGAGTAACTTGACAGGCAGAACAAACTCTTTCAGCCCTTTGCTCTTTCCAGTCCTCAAATATGACAGCTTAATCATTTTCTAGATGCAAAATGTCACAGAGATAAAGCAAAGTTTATAAAGGACAACTGGTCACATCACAGAAAAATCTGGCAATATATAAAAGCAAAGAAACTCAAAGTTCAGGAAACATTTTTTTTCTCTTGTACTTCCCTCTTTCCTCTCTCTCAGCACTCACAAAGCTGGAAATTCAGCCTGAAGGTTCCTTAAACAAATATAGGTCTCTCCTTTGCATCACCATGCGGTTCATCATCAATGCCACATTCGGTAAACTGTGAAAGTCGAAACCCAGTTGCTTTGTTCCAGCTCTTGAAATGTACAGAGGCACTGAAATTTTGCTCAAATAACTGAAAGAGGAATTTTCTGTAATAATTAGCTTATATGGCTTATAGTGTCATCAAAAACATTCAAATTCAGACATGATCATCTCCCCACCAAAGTGGCAACATCTCAGCACTTTCTGAGACCCATTTCAACTGGCAGGAGAAGCACTGCCTCACCATGAGGGATGGGGTTGTAGCATTTCTCCTCCCTGCCAGGGACATCACTCACATCTCCTTGGAGGCTCTTCAGCCCCTCTGCTGAATTTCCCCCCCACTAATCCAGGTTGTATCACTAAATTTCAGCTAGGAAGGCAGGGTCAGCTCTTGCCTTTGTGTGTGCAACAAGATTGAAATCCCCCACATGAAATGCCACCACACAAAAATTAGCATTGGCAGGGGGCAATTCTGGCCTTGCACATTTTGATCAGTGCTATTTGTGGGTTTTTTTGTTGTGCCAGGTGCTGTGCAAAGAAAACATAACCAAGAGAAGGAGCCCAAGAGGAGGAGTTTTTGTTCTTCCAAGCAGTTCATAACCTTCTCTCAACAACGGCACATATTATTTACCTTGAAAGGACAAGGGTTGGTTTCTGTGAAATGTATAATTATGTGTGTCAACTGCACAGAACTGTCCCTGACCTCCAGCGTAATTAGTCATGTGGTTTCTTGTAAGTGCTTCTTGGGTGCCTGGATGAATCACCCAATTTTGAGGTTTGTCACTGGTAATTTTTGCTAACACATCTTAGCCAGCAGCATAATTATCCATATTTGTTTGCTTTTTACTCTACATTCCTTTACAAGAAGCCCTTTGGGGAGGTTGGTGGCCTTCTACAGCTTACAGGTTGAATGGTAACATGGGGCTCACAAACTGTGTTTGTTTGTAATGTCTCAGTGACCATAAAAAAGCCCTGAGGCCTTTACAGACATGTTGGAGGATTCCATTCCAACCCCGTGGAACTTTCATCCTCCAGCAAGAGCCATGAGATGTGGAAAAGCAAGAGCCATGAGGTGTGGAAAAGCCCACAAGTAAAGCCATAAGAATAAGGATAAATTAAATCCCATTAGCCGTGGTATTCCAGAAGGATGTAGATGTCATAGGATCATAGAATCAGACGCATAGAATGGCCTGAGTTGGAGAGGACCTTATAGAGCATCCAGTTCCAACACCCCTGCCATGGGCAGGGACACCTTCCACTAGCCCAGGTTGCTCAGAGCCCCATCCAGCCTGGCCTTGGACACTTTCCAGGGATGGGGCAGCCACAGCTTCTCTGGGCAACCAGTGTGTGGGGTGATGGCCCCTGATAAGGCCTGATGGGTTGAGGGAGACATCTCAGCCCCCTGGAGGGATGCTCCTGGCCAAGGACAGAGGCTTTCAAACTGATGAGATTAACAAAGGGTGGAGTGTTAAGAAATAGCACAGCCCCCCTTTGCGATATATTCTATAACTGCTCAAAGGAGCCACCTCCCCTTGGGCATCTGTATCACCCCACCAAAAGATTGATTTTTAGTCACACAAACCACATGAAAGGAAAAAAAAGTATAGAAAGTGTTTGGAGTTTAAACTCCAGTAGGAGAGGGGAAAATGCCAGTGTCTCTGTGAGGGTAACTGCTGCAGCTTCTCCTGTCTCCTCTTCCTCCTGGAACAATGTAGGGGTAAGAAGACCATGTGCTTTCTATTTTTTCTAATTTTGCTTTCTTAACTTTACTTTCTTCAGCTACTTTGATTCTTACTTTATAAGCATTTCCTTTACTAAATGTGTTTTGCTACCTTAATACTAATAACCGTAACTTGCTTCACACTTTGCTACTTTATATTGGTTATTGCTTTTTGCTATTCTTACTTTATAAGACCAGCTCTGTTTGCAACTACAGTAACTTGCTTTACTTTCAATGTGCAGTTTCTTTTCCAACATGTGTGTTGATAAAAAGCAGCTCTGTTCTTTCTTTTTGTTTTGTGTTACAGAGAGAGTGGTGTGCAAGATATTTTATTGTCCTATGTTATTGAGAGAGTGTCTAGATAAGTGTTTTAGGTGGCTGTGTTTTAGTTAGTAGTTCTTTGTTGCTAGTTTCTGTCTGTTGTGAAAATGGGATACATTGCTGTATTGTAACTTGAGTTTAGTGTGTTTGGCTCTGTAAAATGTGTTTTGTGCTGCTTTCTTTTGGAGTCTTTTATTATCAATTAAATACAATGTTGCAACTAAACGTTATCACCAGCAACGTGAAACCCACAACTGTCACGTATTTGTATTAATAAATGTTATTTCGGGAGCTGTTGTGGGAAAAGTTCTTTTCTAGCTATTAAGTGTGGTCCTCATATCAGGGGTTAGAAAACCTTCCAGCCTGTGTTCTGTCCTAGTTCGGCAGGCAGTGCTGGGTTCATAAGGCTCTAATTTTTCTGGAGGCGCTTATTGCTAATATTTCTCCCTGGCTTAAGTGTGGTCCTCATAGGGGAGTCAAAAGTCTTTCCAGCCTGTGTTCTGTCCAGACTCCGACAGGCAGTGCTGGGTTCATAAAGCTTTGATTACTCCAAGGACGCTTATAGCTAATAACTTTTATTAATACAGTTAAGACTAGAAATCTTTGCACTTCTGTCTCCCTCCTCCCTTTCAAGTGACACAGTGCCAGGACCTCCCCACCCTCACAGGGAAGAATGTCTTCCTAATATCCAACCTAAACCTGCTTTCTGTCAGTCTGAAGCCATTTCCCCTTGTCCTGTGACTCCAGGCCCTTGGAAATAGTCTCTCTCCATCTTCCTTGTGGGCTCCCTTCAGGCACTGCAAGGCCACAATGAGGTCACCCAAAGCCTTCTCTTTTGCAGGCTGAACAATCCCAACTGTGTCAGCCTTTCCTCCCAGCAGAGCTGCTCCATTGCTCTGATCATCTTGGTGTCCCTCCTCTGGCCTTGCTGCCACAGCTCCATGTCCTTGCTGTGCTGGGCCCCCAGGGCTGGAGGCAGCACTGCAGGGGGGTCTCCCCAGAGTGGGGCAGAGGGGCAGAATCCCCTTCCTACAGCATCAGGTACTGATACAAATGCACAATAAAAACACACAATGCAATGTATTATTGGATTGGTTGTTTTAACTTCAGTGGAGGATTAGCAGACTTTAAGTGCCTCCTTCCCTCTGTTTTGTAAGCCATCACAGTGCCTGGGCACATCATCAGATACCTGAAGGCTTTTACAAATCTGCACTTATTTTAAAATTATTTTTTCAAAGTTGTGAGTTCATAGATGTATGCGAGAAAAATAATCTGTAATAGAGCCAGTACTGGAGATTGAGAGAGGATGAGAAATGGATGTAGAAATGGTACAGAGGAGAAAATAAAAGTGAGAGGGGAGGAGGTAAAAGGAGCAAAAAGAAGACCAAGGGGTTAGGGTGGGATTTGCAGCAAGAACAGTGAGTGGGTGGGCAAGAACCGAAGGGTGAGTGTTTACAGCAATGGAGAAGAGCAAGAAAAAGAAATAAGGACCAAAAGCAGTGCAGAGGGGAAAAAAACCCAAAACCAAAGAAAATATCCAAGAGAGACCTGAGACTAACAGAGCAGTTTCTCTCAGGATTCATTTGGATATTTAACTCTTAATAGTCATGATCTTTACAGCAGCAGCAATGATCACTGCTCCTACCCTCCCCAGCCCTCCCCTCAATAAAAGCAAAAGCAGCAGGTTGCCTTGCCGAGATAAATGCACTTTCTTGCAACTCCAACCCTGAGTCTACCTACCATGACTCCTTTTATTTTTCTCCTAGTGCTGTATCATTTCACATTGTAGCAGAATGATGTGGATCGTATTTGCTGTATAAACACCAGTGAGAACAGAGCTCAGAAACAGGTAATCTCCTTGGATATGAATACTCAGGTCTGTCCCCCAGAGTTACAGAACCACAGAATGTGCTGAGCTGGAAGGGACCCACAAGGATCATCAAGTCCAACCCTCAGCCCTGCACAGGACTATCCTCAAAAGTCAAACCATGCACCTGAGAGTGTTGTCCAAATGCTCCTTGAGCTCTGGCAGCCTTGGTGCTGTGCCCGCTGCCCTGGGGAGCCTGTTCAGTGCCCAACCACCCTCTGGTGGAAGAACCATTTTTCATATCCAACCTAAACCTGCCCTGACATAACTCCAGAACATTCCCTGGTCCTGTCCCTGGTCTCCACAGAGCAGAGATCAGTGCCTGCCTCTCCTCTGCCCCTCCTGAGGAAGTTGCCACTGCCATGAGGTCTCCCCATTACCTCAAAGATGTGAATGACACCACATTTCCCAAGCAGAAGCCTTGAGTTTGCTGTCTTGGAGAAGATATTTCTGATGGGGTGAGGGGGACTGAAGGTTGAGTAGAAGAAAACGGGAAGAGAAAGCCAAGCTGTTCCAAGCAGGCACTCACAAAGTCCTTGCCCACAACCAACCACGCCATTTGAAGCTGTCATTCCGCAAGGGGCTGGCTAACCCCTCAGCAGGCTCAGGAAAGGTGTTGGAGCTGGGACTGGGAGGTGGGAAATGGCAGGTGGGAACTGTCAGCTCTGTGTGCGGAGATCTGAGGCCGCGCATGCCTGAGGAATGGAAATGCTTTGCTTAGCACATGTTCATGCTGGAAAACAGGTTACAGTGTGTCTTTGGCCTCGGTGAGGATGAACGGATGGCAGATGCCACCACCTTATACACAACCAGATAGTTCTTTTTTTATCTGTAACATGCTGGTTTAGCTCAGACTGACCTCAGTATCAGCCTAACAGAGCAGACCACCTGGTGACACAGAAAAGTGAAAACTTTCCCCCTGGGATAGGAGAAGGAAACTTCACCTGCAGAGTCAAGTTGGGAAAAGCCAGGCTTTTACTCCAAACCTGTACCTACATTGGGTGGTCCAGAGTGTCCTTGAGATAAATCCAAGTGCAGATTGGAGAGTAAGTATCCTCTCATCAAGCACTAGAAAGCAAATAAAGTGCTGACAGTGCTTAAAAACTCCTGTGCTGCTCTTTCTGGTGCTTTCACGACAGAAATGGAGAAGCTCCACAGCAACGATAATTTCTCCTGCTGTGGTCATTGTCCCTTATTTAAAGTGGACCAAGCCTGGACAAGTAGCAAGATGTCACTGGAGGTTGAAACACTGTACTTTTGATTTTGAAATTTTTGTAAAAAGTAAATGCACTTGATTTGGAGAAGTCCATATCACAAAGCAAGTATTGCAACCACAAAGGCAGTTTCCTCCTTTAACATCCTCATTTGAAGCAATAAAACATGCTTTCCTCTCAGTTTATTCTGACCAGAGCCTTGAAGCACACAGGACTTGGCCAGCCAGATACTGACTTTCACCTCAGGATTCTTTCTTGGTCTCTTATAACTCACTGCTGACCATATTATTTTGCCTTTTTTTTTAAGCATGTGTGGGTGCATATTAGCTGTTAAAAAGCAATTTACATACCTTAGCTGCACTCAGCCAAGAAGCAGCCACAGAATCCAGCCCAATAAATCACAGCAATGGGGAAACAAGGAGGAGGCAATGGGGAGGTGCAGAGTGAGGGCAGCAGGACACTCATGTGCCTCGGCCAGAGATGCCAGAGCCACCCTCAGCTCCAGGGGGATGTGTCCCCCAGCAAGGGTAGCTACCACAGCTCTATTTGAGCATGGCAAAGTTTCAGCCCAAAGGAAGGGGAGATGAGAGTTTCCAGCACTTTCCAGTAAAACAGTGCTCACTTATCCAAACTGCCCCAGTTCTGGTGCAGTGTAGTTTCATTATTCAACTAGCCCTCCCCAGTGGTTTCTTCTGGACCCATAAAAATCAGGGACATAAAAAGAAAATACTTTACTGTCAGAGGAGTAGACTCTTTTCAGAAAAATAGGTAAGAAGAAGAAATAAATTGCTTTTTTGGAGCATGTTTGCCAACAAGTCCCCCCCTGTCCATCACCTGATTTCAGTGAACACACCTTGTTTCTTGGTCTCCCTTATCACAGCTCCAGTAATAGAATCATAGAATGGTTTGGGTTGGAAATGATCTTAAAGATCATCTTGTTCCAACACACTGCCGTGTGCAGGGACACCTTCCACTAGAGGAACCTTCCACCTTGCTTAGAGCCCCATCCAACCTGGCCTTGGACACTCCCAGGGATGGGGCAGCCACAGCATCCCTGGCCAACCTGTGCCAGGGCCTCACTACACTCACGGGGAAGAATTTATTCCATATATCTAACCTAATTTTTCCTCTCTTTCAGCTTAAACCCAAATGAAAGCACCATTCAAAAATGTGTACCAAATGGCCACAACCTCAGACTTGCCACCATATGCGGAAATAAGACATTCCATGGGACAAGCCATTAAAAACTTCTTATCCAGTGTCTACCCTAGGATATAAGAAAGGAGTTTGGGTGACTGGAAAGCTTTTCTTTTTCATCAGTGGTATCAGGATATCTAGAAAAAGAGACTGTCATCTCATACCCCTTGCTTCACTTGTCTTAGAAATACCAACCTCTTTATTCTCCTTCTTCCTGCACATCAGGGCAGTGGTCTGGGTGAGACCTTCCAGGTGCCACTCACCAGTCACCCTTCCTGAAGAGTCTCAGAGTGCTTCTGTGGTTGCTCTGTGCCAGTCAGTTTGCCAGAAAGCAAAGGGCAAGCCATTCAGCACAAAAAAAATACAGCATCCTTGGTTTCTGCGTTAAAAAAAATACAGCATCCTTGGTTTCTGCGTTAAAAAAAATAAAGGCCCACAATCTGCACCCATGCCTTAAAACAGAAAAAACCCAACAACTTTAAGATCTATGCAGATCCAAATAGAAGTGTACTATATAGTGGTCTTTATGTAGATTTTGCTGATCTCATGAGTTTGGTGGTGACCAAGGCCTTGAACTTTGGCCTCGATTTTAAAAATGTTCTGGTGCTTAGGTTGTTTTTCAGTGATGCAACAAAATCAGCTCTGGGACTCCTGGCGTGGGATCAAAAACTCCAAAAGAAATGAAGCATTAAGCTGTGACCTTATACAAAATTCAGTCTGCCAATTCACTTTTGGCAAGAAAACCTGATAGTTAAGCATTCCAGGAACAGGCTTTTTGCTTGACCAGGGATGGGCCTAGGGAGCAATGACGTTGGCATATCAGATACTCTGTGTTCTTTGGTAGGAAAGGCACTAGACATCCATGCCTGATTTCCATCTCCCAGGGAGGGCCAGTGAGCGAGGGGTGCACACATCCAGTATTAACAGTGGTGGGAAGATGGTCTTCTTGTGATGGGCAGATAAAGATGCTCTTGTGATGGGCAAGTAAAGATAGTTTTGTTGTAATTGGCAAGTGATTAGAGGCAGAGCTGTGGTCCCTGTGTTTTTCTGTTGCATGAATGTTTTCCAGTTAAACAAACCCATACGAAGCAATTTGGCCCTGAGCTTTTCCCACCCAGCCCATTCAGCCCTCGTGCTGCAGGTCACCCCACCAATTCTGCCAGGACAACACTGAAATGAAGTACATGGAGAAGGGCACTTCAAACAGAAGTCGTCATTCATGTGTTCATAGAGAACTAAACCAACTCAATTTAAAAAAAAAACCTCTTAAAATACTTATTTCTAGTTAAGAAATCTCAGACCTACAGCCTCTCAGACCGCTATATAGGAGAGGGTAGTTGCTGTGAAATCTTGTTCCTCTCCCAAAACTGACCAGCCATGTGCTCTCCTAGCCTTGAGCTCTGGCACTTACCCCTTTCACTTCTGGGAGCCACAGTGAGTAACTCAACAGAAAGCAACCCAGCTGGGCCCTAGCACATTCCAGCAGCTCAGAGAGCCAGACAGATGGGCAGCCTCTGCTCAGCATCTCACTATCTCATACCTTCAGCATGCAGACACCTCCTTCAGCTGAGCCAGACTGAGTGAGCTGCTGTACATTCTCCCAGCCCATCTACCCCTATTTCTCCCACTTGTGTTTAACGTAGCCATCAACCCCCTAGGCAGAAAGTCATTTTGGTTCCCTGGTGGGAAGGAACTCTTTTATTTGCTGTTGTCAGATGGGTTTTCAGTCAGATAAGCTACTGTAAGTGACTCACACAGTGGCCAGCGACAGCTACTTTCAGCGCAAGCTGAGCAGAGGCAGCACCTGATGTGCAGCTCCCCTTAAAAGGCACATCCCATCCTGTCCACTGAACCTGATTTAAGAGCTTCTCTGAGCCCTGGCTCATTGCTACCCATAGCTATGCATTTTTGTCCTTTTCTTTGCACCAACACTGATGCTGATCCCACATGGAACTGTTCCATCTTCTTAAGCTGGCAGAAAACTCTTCCATTGCTTTTTAGAAGGCATTTGCTGCAGGTTTAGCAGGATGGACAAGCTTATCTTGTGGATTACAGGAAGGGAGTGAGAAGGGGGCAAAGCAGTCCTGGTTCAGATCAGCTGCAGCCACTGTGCAAGCTCAGCTACAACCTGAGCCTACAGCACATTCAAAAAAAATAACAACACTCAGAACTCACCCACTTCATGTTGAGGGAGATGTTAGTTCTGAAACTGCACGGTGGTAAAACAGATAAGCCCTCTGGCTGCTGGTAATTTTATTAGAAACATCCATCTAATAGAATATTCCTGAACTCAAACAGCTCTCCCCAGAGTCAGAAGCCACAACTATGCCCAGCTCATACAGAAGAACCACAGGTTTTCTCCAAAACAGATTCCTGTAAATGCCACCCATTTGTCAATACGAAAATCTGCTGGATATTGGAAACAGAGAATGTGGAGACAGTATGAAATTGGACATAATCTAAAACAAGTAACACAGGGACTACCACCAAATGTACTATTAACTTTTATACACAACTGAATGGAAACCACTGGACATCTCCTATTTAAAAGAAGCTGCCACACAATTGGAGGTTGTTGCCCTGTTGCCACATATTAGGAATGTGGGAAGAGACTTTGGCTCTGTCTTGGCACAGGTCACATGCAATCTTGCTGAAAGCCCAAATACAAACACAGAATTGGACCAAATAATATACAAATGGAAAATGACAAATAACTCAGGCCCAAATGTGAGTTAAGAGCAACCAGAGATAAGAAAATGGAAAAAGAGGGAGAGATTAATAAAATGTCTTCTTGAAATGCTGTGAGGTTCATAATAAAACACTTTCATGGGAGCATCAGAAACAAAGCAGGAACCAGCTGGAAACAGCAAATGATGTTGTCTTGCCTCTTTTACTTCCACTGTGCAAAAGTGCAGAGAGTAAACAAAAAGTTCAAGGAGAGGATGCAAAGGTTAGCTCAAAACACTTTTAATTTCAAAATTTCAGCAATACAATGGCAGGAAGCTTTAACTCTGTATGTGTCCCTCTGAGTGGTGCAGAACTCTGCCTCTGTTTGCATCAGTGCTCTGTGGGTTATTCTGACGCTTTGCTCAGCATGTGCTTGCCTTTCAAACAAGCCAGGGCAGCCAGAGGATGCACTCCTTGGGAACATTAAAAGAGCAGAAAACCACTTCAGAAACACGTGGCAGGGATGAGTAAGCAAGCCTTCCTTGTTGTTGGGCCATGATATACTCAGCAGTTCCAGCAGAGGAAATATTTATCTTAGAAGGGTGCACAGCTTCCGTTAAGTTTTCACTCCAGCACTAAAACCTGGTGCTGAAAGCTTTCTTGATCAGATGGTTTTCTTCCTTTCTCTCTCTGAGTCATAGCAGTGACTTTTGCTGTGTGTTTTACCTGCTTCAGCAAACAGCCAGTGCTATTTGGTGGTGCACTTCAGGGGCCAAGCAGGAAATTTGTTCCAACGTGCAATGACAGAGCAAAATGTTTGCCTCCCCTGGAAGATAGCAACGCGGATAAATAGCAGAGTAGATTGGATGGGTCCCAGGTAGGCAACCTCCCCTCCTCCAATAAAATCTGCCTTCCTAGGCTGGGTCTTTGGAATCCTAACAGTACTGTTAGGCCAAGAGCAGAGATCCTCATGCCTGTGGTATTTGCCCAGAGGGCATGACCACTTTGGGCAAGTCTTTCATGTGAGTCAGCTTTAGCTGATCCATGGGAAAATTCCTTTGTGTTGTCAGGCAGGGTTTGCTCACAGTTTCAAAGGATAATCCGACTGAAAGGAAAATGCATCTAAATTTTAGCATATTTTGGTCAGCCCTTTGATTAAACCTGGTGCAAAGCAAAGGATGCTCAGTTTGCTTTGCAGGTCCCTTTTAATGAGGAGAGCCCCGAATAAGGAACATGCACTCTCTGAAATACACCCCCCCCCTCCCTGGATTCTATGTCATCTCCGACCACACCAAACATCATATGTGCAAATACTGATGAAACAGATTCAGATGAAAAGTGTAAATTCCAGTAATGATACCTGGAGAAAGCAAAGAGCTAACCCTGCAAACATTTACTCATTTGGTTACCCTGTGCCATGTCGGGTTCTTTAGTCACTCAGGAAGGGGCAGCAGGATCAGGACAAAAGCAGGGCACAGTACCTTCCACTTCCATTCCATGTTCCTGCATGAGGAGCATCCAGAAGCCTCCACTCCCTGATCACTGTGGAAGAGCTCTTCACTCAGAGCTGGCCAAGAGCACTCGAAATTCTTGTGGTATTTTATTGCCCAATCCATGGCTGTCACAGTCAGGCCTTCAGCAGTTGAATTAACTGGTGATAATGAGGATGGCAAAATGCAGACCTACCTTCTTCAGTACCTGAAGGGAGCCAACAAGGAAGAGGGAGAGACACTATTTCAAAGGGCCTGGAGTGACAGGACAAGAGGGAATAGCTTCAAACTGACAGAGAGCAGGTTTAGATTGGATATTGGGAAGAAATTCTTTCTTGTGAGGGTGGTGAGACACTGACACAGGTTTCCCAGAGAAGCTGTGGCTGCCCCATCCCTGGAAGTGTCCAAGGCCAGGCTGGATGGGGCTCTGAGCTACCTGGGACAGTGGAAGGTGTCCCTGCCCATGGCAGGGGGGTTGGAATGAGATGATCTCTAAGGCCCCTTCCAATACAAACCATTCTATGATTCTATGATTCAATAATACATGCCGTGTCCATCCTTGGGTCCTACTACCATGTAAAAAAATGATGGTCACTCTGTAGTGGTGAGCACATTTAAAGTCATTCTGGATCAATTTTCCTCTAGTTCAGTTATTGCTTCCCTAAAAAACCATATCCATTTTCCATGATGCCTCACCTAAAAACAAAGGTCAGGGACTTCATATATAAGGCTTCATATATAGGTTGGATTGAAACTCTGCTCTTCTGGGACAAAAATCATGGGGACAAGTGAAGGGAATGAAGATCTTGGAAACAGAATGCATAGACACAGTAGTTTAGTCCTGGACTCTTGGCTGATATGAACTGTCATAGTCTATTGACTTTAGTGGATCAAACTTGTTGTTCTACACCAGCTGAGAAGGGCAACATTGTAATTGTATTGTAATCATTCAGCCATTGGTCATATCAAGAAAGAAGTTGCTAATCACACATTTGTTTTGGTTGGGTTTTTTTCCCAGTATAATTTGCCAGTCCTTTTTTAATGAAGATAACCTTCAAAATGCCTTCAACCTCACAACTGCTGAAAGTCTGTCAAGGTGAGCTCTCTCACAGAAATCAGACTAGTCCCAGCTCCTCTTACCCTCTCTCACAGCGGGCTGTGAATCTTCAGAAAGTCAAAACACAAGATCCACAGCCTGAATCACGGTCCAGCCCCAGCATCCTCATGAAGTGAAGGACCTGGGTGCTGCTGTGAAGACACATTGCTTTGTTACCAGACCTCAACCACGGCATTGGACAAGTCACTGCAGGTTGACACGTGGTAGAAGTCAGCACAGCTCAACAAGTAACTGGACACGCACTGACCTCTAAGGAAGAGCATGTTCTCCTAAACCTTCTCCATATGAACTTTAACATTTCACCTCATGCTTGCGGGAGCTCTTCCTTCAAAAGATTTTGACACTGTGTCTGACAGCATTCTCCTGGAGACACTGGCTGCTCATGGCTTGAATGGCTGTGCTCCTTGCTGGGTAAAACACTGGCTGGATGGCCAGGCTCAGAGTGGTGGTGGCTGTAGTTACACCCATCTGGTGTCTAGTCACCAGTGCTGTTCCCCATGGCTCAGTATTGGGTCAATCCTGTTTAATATCTTTATCCATAACCTGCATGAGGGCATCATGTGCATCCTCAGTCAGTTTGCAGGTGACATCGTAAGTGAGAATATTGATCTGCTGGAGGGCAGGAAGACTCTACAGAGGGATCTGGACTGGCTGGATTGATGGGGTGAGGACAATGGATGAGGTTCAACAAGGCCAAGTGCTGGGTCCTGAATTTGGGTCACAACACCCCCTGCAGGTCCAGGATGGGGCAGAGAGACTGGGAAGTGCCCAGTGGGAAAGGCCCTGCGGGTGCTGTGACAGCAGCTGGACAGGAGCCCAGGGGCACCCAGGTGGGCAAGAGGCCAATGGCACCTGGCTTGGAATCAGCAATAGTGTGGCAGCAGGACCAGGGCAGGGCCTGTCCCCTGTGCTGGGCACTGGGGAGGCCACACCTCAAACCCTGTGTCCAGTTCTGGGCCCCTCCCTGCAAGAAGGACATTGAG
>VWZD01008030.1:137822-157912 GCA_013396695.1 Sakesphorus luctuosus | reverse complement strand
CCCTCTCTCACAGCGGGCTGTGAATCTTCAGAAAGTCAAAACACAAGATCCACAGCCTGAATCACGGTCCAGCCCCAGCATCCTCATGAAGTGAAGGACCTGGGTGCTGCTGTGAAGACACATTGCTTTGTTACCAGACCTCAACCACGGCATTGGACAAGTCACTGCAGGTTGACACGTGGTAGAAGTCAGCACAGCTCAACAAGTAACTGGACACGCACTGACCTCTAAGGAAGAGCATGTTCTCCTAAACCTTCTCCATATGAACTTTAACATTTCACCTCATGCTTGCGGGAGCTCTTCCTTCAAAAGATTTTGACACTGTGTCTGACAGCATTCTCCTGGAGACACTGGCTGCTCATGGCTTGAATGGCTGTGCTCCTTGCTGGGTAAAACACTGGCTGGATGGCCAGGCTCAGAGTGGTGGTGGCTGTAGTTACACCCATCTGGTGTCTAGTCACCAGTGCTGTTCCCCATGGCTCAGTATTGGGTCAATCCTGTTTAATATCTTTATCCATAACCTGCATGAGGGCATCATGTGCATCCTCAGTCAGTTTGCAGGTGACATCGTAAGTGAGAATATTGATCTGCTGGAGGGCAGGAAGACTCTACAGAGGGATCTGGACTGGCTGGATTGATGGGGTGAGGACAATGGATGAGGTTCAACAAGGCCAAGTGCTGGGTCCTGAATTTGGGTCACAACACCCCCTGCAGGTCCAGGATGGGGCAGAGAGACTGGGAAGTGCCCAGTGGGAAAGGCCCTGCGGGTGCTGTGACAGCAGCTGGACAGGAGCCCAGGGGCACCCAGGTGGGCAAGAGGCCAATGGCACCTGGCTTGGAATCAGCAATAGTGTGGCAGCAGGACCAGGGCAGGGCCTGTCCCCTGTGCTGGGCACTGGGGAGGCCACACCTCAAACCCTGTGTCCAGTTCTGGGCCCCTCCCTGCAAGAAGGACATTGAGGGGCTGGAGTGTGTCCAGGGAAGGGAATGGAGCTGGGGAAGGGTATAGAGCACAAGTGCTGTGAGGAGCAGCTGAGGGAGCTGGGGGGGGGCTCAGCCTGGAGAAATGGAGGCTCAGGGGGGACCTTCTCACTCTACAACTCCTGACAGGAGGTTGTAGCCAGATGGGGATCGGGCTCTGCTCCAAGGGAAAAAGTGACAGGTCAAAAGGAAATGGCCTCATATTGCACCAGGGGAGGTTTAGATTGGATATTAGGAAATTATCTTCACATAAAGGTTTGTCAGGCATTGGAACAGGCCTCCAGGGGAGTGGTGGAGTCACCACCCCCAGAAGAGTTCAAGAAACACGTAGATGTGGGTTAGTGGTGAACATGGAGGTGCTGGGTTAATGGTTGAAGTCAATGATCTTGGAGGTCTTTTCCAGCCTTAACAGTTCTGTGACCCTCTGAGTCCATGTGGTAAGTCACAGGTGAGGTGAACCCTGCGGGAACATTTCTGATGGCCTGCAAATGCAGAGAGAGTAGAAATCCCACTAGATGTCCCTCTGCCCCTTTATGCAGTTGCATGTCCTTGACATTACGAACTGTCACAGCTGTGTTCAGGTGCTGGACCTGTAAAATGGGATCAGGACATCCCTGTTGCATGGAGATTAAGAAAGAAGCAATCATAAAAAGCTAGGAGATGCTTGGATACTGCAGTAATGGAATTTATAAATGGCTTCTGTATGTGCCCAATGTCTGATAGCTGCCTTTGCAAATAACTACAAATTACTCAGTTCTGCCACACTTGTTTCTCATAAGAGTTTTATAAAGAAAGAGGAATAGCCTCTGGTCCTCTGGTGCTGTAGAGGATGTCCTCATTGGCACTGGAATTCTCCATATGATCCAGCCCTTCTGGGGACAGATGCTGAATATAAAGACTTCAGTGTATGCTGATATTTTCACCATTTGACAGAGGTTTTATGAAAATTCATTTCAACTTCTTTACTGTCTATGAAGCATTTCATGTGGCTGCTATTTGCATATGTGGTGTTCCCACAGATGTTTGCAAAGATTTGTGTGTGTGCGTGTGTGTGTGTGTTTGTGAGTGTATGTTACTTGCTACAACATGAACAGAAAAAGTAAATACAGTGAGAAATTCAGGACATAACATTCCTCAACATAAGTCACTGGAAAATCATTTGGAGGTAGAGGATAATGTGAGCAGAGGTTTCCACAGGTGTTCTCCATAAACTATATTAAAAGTCCTTCTTTTACAAGGGGTCCTATAGAACCAGTCTCAAGCCCCACTTCTCAGAACCTCAGAGTTGCACAAGGGTCCTCTGAGCCCCATCAGACTATTATTTCAGTACCATGGCCTATCCTCTTAAATTTCAGAAAAAGCACTCAGTCCCAAAGTACACAGACATATGAACCCCCTTGAAAGTATTGACAATTACACACGTAAATGAAAGAGGAATGTATCAGGTGGAAGAGGGCAC
The DNA here is from genome assembly GCA_013396695.1 of Sakesphorus luctuosus. Lineage (NCBI taxonomy): Eukaryota > Metazoa > Chordata > Aves > Passeriformes > Thamnophilidae > Sakesphorus > Sakesphorus luctuosus. The sequence continues at coordinate 155,472 of VWZD01008030.1, read as the reverse complement.
AACATTCACATTTACAAAAAAGCAGTAAAAAGCAAAGTGGAAGCTGACTTTGATTTTATCCCAGAATCAGGACCCAAGTGATCGGTTGCACAACAGATTAATTTGCAAACCAGCAGGGGCAAAGCCCCTAGCAAATAAATGATTTCTGAATCAGAAAAGCTATGGAACAAGGGAGAGTACCCCCCTGCAGAGCTGCCTCCAGCTCTGGGGTCTCAGCACAGCAAGGACATGGACCTGTTGGAGCAAGGCCAGAGGAGGGACACCAAGATGATCAGAGGGCTGGAGGGAAAGCTGAGAAAATTGAGAAAAGAAAAGGTTTCCAGCGCCCAAAGGGAGTCTGCAAGAAAGATGGAGAGAGACTATATCCAAGGGTCTGGAGTGACAGGACAGGGGGGAATGGCTTCAAACTGACAGAGAGCAGGTTTAGATTGGATACTAGGAAGAAATTCTTCCCTAGGAGAGTGGAACAGGTTGCCCAGAGAAGCTGTGGCTGCCCCATCCCTGGAAGTGTTCAAGGCCAGGCTGGATGGGGCTCTGAGCAACCTGGGCTAGTGGAAGGTGTCCTTGCACATGGCAGGGGGCTGGAACTCAATGATCTTTAAGGTCTCTTCCAACCCATGCTCTTCCATGATTCTATGATTAGTCTCATGCACAAGAGTCATGGGACAGTGTTATGTGGGACTCTTTTTCATACCATTTTTCTGACATGCTGTTAGAGTAGAAGAGCTGTCTGGAAGATATAAAGAAGTCCCAACGTCTCTCATCAAAAAGTGAAAGATCAAACAGCTTAGCCAGAGAACATCAGCCCTGTCTCCAAACCCAAGCTCAGTTCCTCTGAGATGGCATCCCCCACACAAACCATCTCTGCATGGTCCACCATGTATTTCAAGATGCTGTGTTCTGGAATCAAATGCTGATCTATACAGTAGTGGACTTCTGGTCTTCCACATTTTATGACCTCCCTTGGCACTCATCCTTGGCCATCTAATACAGCCAGAATTCCTGAATTCCATACAGCAGTACCCCAAGCCCCTTCCTGTAGCTGAGGTGAGCAGCCTACTGTAAACTTGTCTCCCTCCACCACTGGAGTCCAGCACCCAACTATTTGACATCTTTAGCTCTTCTGGAAATGAATGTGGCTTCTGATAAAGACAGGCATTGGAGAACAGACAAATATCTAATCATCTAATTGTCTTGTGTTCTGAGCAAGTTAATTTTTTTATGGACAGATATCATGGTCATACATCTATGAGCTGCATTGAAATCATGCTGCAGTAAGAAAGAAGCAGAATTAGGCTTGTGTCCATAGCTTAGACAGAGATATTTCCCATCTTTACAAGGTGAGGCATCCATTAGATAAGGTGTTTTCTGTGATAATCATTGCTTACTGAATTCCTTACTGGAGGGACTTGTCACTTCCTGGCAATTTTATGTCACCTGTTGTAATTTGGATCATCTATTGAAAAATACTTGGAATTGACCTTACTGTTATTATGAAAACACAATAACCTGTGAACTAATACTGTAAACCAGGCTGTATTAAATGTACTATTCATCTGGAGTAGAGGAGATTGAGGGGAGACCTCATGGCCATCTGCAACTTCCCCATGAGGTGCAATGAAGGGGCAGGTGCTGATCTCTGCTCTGTGGGGACCAGGAACAGCACCCAGGGAATGGCTGGAATTGTGTCAGGGCAGGGTTACGTTGGATATTGGGAAAAGGTTCTTCCCCCAGAGAGTGGATGGGCACTGAACCGGCTCCCCAGGGCAGTGGGCACAGCACCAAGGCTGCCAGAGCCCAAGGAGTATTTGATCAATGCTCTCCTCAGCATGGTGGGATTGTTGGGGCTGTTCTGTTCAGGGCCAGGTCCCTCCCAACTCAGGATATTCCATGGTTCTATATTCTATGTTTCATGTGCGATACATGTAATAATTTCTGAGGGATATTTTCAGCCTTAGAAGCTATTAGTAGCACACTTTCCCCAGTCAGTAATTCAGGTAACCCAACCCATCCTCAGAAGCATATTAAGTGTAATTAAAGCTAAAGAGTGTTTAGAGATATGTACTTGCTGGTTTTTTTGATACCAGGGCTAAGAATAATTTGCATATGAGATAGAAGCCAGTACTCAAGTTTGTGCCTGTAGAGAACATGACTTTTGCCTTTAGTTTTGAAAAAAGGGACTGCTTTCAGTGGTACTGGGATTACTTTCACAGAGAGTTTCTTGAAACGTGAAAAGCCACCTGTCTGCCAAGGTACAGGTTATTTGCCACCCACTGTTTGCACAGAGTGCTGTCCAAGGGCCTGGCCATGAGGCAGAGCCTTGGGCTCCTGGATCCTGTGGTGAAAATGAGACCTGGGAGGCAGGGCAGGGAGTCAGAGGGCAGGGAAAAGGCACCATCCAAGCATCTCTGAGAGAGGCAGAGGAGGAAGAAGCAATAGGATTGGGAGTCTCAGCTGTGGGGATCTGCTGTTGAAGAGCTGTACCCAGAGTCCTGAGCTTGCCAATCAGCTTTAGGCACAACCTTCTACTCCTCGAAAACTCCACAGAACATCTGCAGCAAGCCATGAAAGGACTGGATTACAGATCACTGAGCCTTCTGCAAGGTACCTGACCTCACAGTGTGTCCATGTAGCTGCAAACAGAGGCTGTGTCACCTGAGTAGAACATAGAGCAGAGGACAAGCTTCTGACACTAACAAAGAGCTTTCTGGAAATCTGGAGCATTTTTCTTTCCCCCTTGCTTTTCACTTAGGTCACAGCTTGGGCTTTTCTAGCAATGGCTTGGAGCCAAATTCCGTAAAACTGCTAGCAAGGCAGTTCTCATACTATTTACAGCATAACTGGAAGCCAGAATGAGCAGATACCTCATGAGTAAGCTCATTCTCATGAGATTTCAGGTCCCACTTTGCACAATGGGGGAGATGGAAGTGTTATGGCAGGACCACGTTAAGCTCCGTACAAATATTACACGCTCAAACTGGTGCATTGCTTTAAGCTGTAAGTATTTTAATAAAAATGTGCCAGCACCCAAAAAAATAGAAGTGAGGGAGTTCCCTAATGACTGGGTTATCTCATGTTCTGGTGGTGAGAGCTTTTCAAAGCTCCTTTTTCAGGAGACAGGGAATTTGGTTTTGATTTCTCCCACTTTTTCCCAAACAGGTTTTTTCCTTTCTCCAGATGAACAGTTAATTATTAGGCTGTGAGGAAAAAGAAGACACATCCCAGAAAGGACAGTTCTTTGGGCTTCTCCTGTGTGCCAGCTTTCCTGAGGATCCTCCTGGTGAGATAAGTTAGGTGAGAAGCTTCAGGATGTGGGAATTTGCTGCATGTCCCCCTCCACAAGAACTTCAATGCCAAGGGAGCTTCCAGCAAGCAACGCACCTGGAGAGTTAAGGTGCAGTAGGAATGAGTATTTCAGAGCCTCAGAGTGACCTCAGTGTTGGAAATCAGGACCAGATAAACATATTCTAATAGTTTTGGACCAATGTCTTCCTCCCTAATTTAGTTTCTGGATTTGCAGTTTGGTGTCTTCATTTAGTTTTGATTTATTGTCAGGTAACCAAAGTGGATACTGCACAATTATTCTAGGTGAACTCCCAATTAAATTAGCTCTTTCTTTAATCTGAAAACACAAGACAAACCTAAATTCATAAGAGCATCTTTTTGCTAGCACCTATTTATTTGATGATTCAACAGCACTTGAGGTTCTCATGTCAGGCTTAAAGCAATTTGGAATGATGATTTATGAACTAAAATGGCATGGAAACCATGTCAAGAGACACAGAAATTCATGAGCCTCTCTTAACAGCACCAGCAGGGCTTTAATTTGATTCAAGTGTGTTTAGATCTAACTTTTAAATTGTGCTCAACGAAGAACATTCTTCTGTTTCTGGTACAAAGGAAGATCTATTCCAATGCATGTTAGAGGCAAGGCCAAAATTATTTATATATATATATATATATATTTAAGAGCACGATCAAACCTCTTTTTATATATACTCCAATTAAGAAGTTTCATCCTTCCAGCTGGGAAAATGCTGTCAGACCAAATTTGTTACGTGCTGTACATTTTATTTTTGGAGCAGGGAGCTAACAGTAAGTTGAGAGATTTTTTTCCCAGCAGAAAAGATATAGTGAATGTTTTTAGACATTCCTGGAATTAGATCAAGTCTTGAACTGAAAGCAAAATCAGTGGCACATTCCATGAAAAAAACAAAACAGAAAAATATAAAAACCTGCGCAAATATATTAGATACATCCACAAATATTGTCAATGTTATTTATTAACCAATGCCCATCACAACTGGCATTCGGGAATTGGGACTGATTTCCTTCTACCTGATATAAATCAGGGTAGATATAATCCAGGCTGAGGATGAACAGATGGAGCAGCCCTGGGGAGAAGGACTTGGGGTGCTGGTAGGTGAGAGGCTGGACATGGCCCATCCCAGAACCCCCCTGTGCTGGGCTGCCTCCAGAGCAGCGTGGGCAGCAGGAGAGGGGGAGATTCTGCCCCTCTGCCCCGCTCTGGGGAGACCCCCCTGCAAAGCTGCCTCCAGGCCAGGGAGCCCAGCACAGCAAGGACATGGAGCTGTGGCAGCGAGGCCAGAGGAGATGGAACAGCTCTGCTGGGAGGAAAGGCTGGAAGAGTTGGGATTGTTTAGCCCGGAGAAGAGAAGGCTTTGGGGTGACCTAATTGTGGCCTTGCAGTGCCTGAAGGGAGCCCACAGGGAAGATGGAGAGAGACTATTTCTAAGGGCCTGGAGTGACAGGATAAGGGGAATGGCTTCAAACTGACAGAGAGTGGGGTTAGACTGGATATTGGGAAGAAATTCTTCCCTGTGAAGGAGGTGAGGCCCTGGCACAGGTTGCCCAGAGAAGCTGTGGCTGCCCCATCCCTGGAAGTGTCCAAGGCCAGGCTGGATGGGGCTCTGAGCAACCTGGGACAGTGGAAGGTGTCCCTGCACATGGCAGAGAGTTGGAACTGGATGATCTCTAAAGTCCCTCCCAACCCAAGCCATTCCATGGTTCTGTGATACCTGTGCTTCCAGGAAAAAAAGAAAAAAAGAGGTAATTTTTAAGCAAATTCTTACTGTTTCCAGCACAGCAGTTTCACCTCTTCATCTTGCTCATGGTTGGTCTTCATAGCAATCAGCACAGTAAACTTTTTATGGTAAAGCTTTTCTGTTGCATGGTAAATTCTAAGCAAATTCTGCAGAACAGTTCCATGAAGTGGCTGGAATGCACATTTGTGATTTGCTTTAGAAACCTCACTGCAGAATTTACATTCCTCAGGGAACAGGAACATTAGCTTTGACGACATTTTTCCAGTAAACCAGCTTGAAGGTCAAATATTTGCAGCTAAATATTTCTGATGGCTATTGGGATGTGTGTATGAACCACAACACTGACACAGGTTTCAAACTGGTCAATGAGGTAATTTCTAGAGCTAGTCAGGAAACAGGGATTCCATTCCACACCTAATGACACCACTGAGAAAAGTGTTTCCCAACTGAAATTCAGCAAAAATATGTTTTCACCATTTGCAAGTCAATTTAATGAATGTTCATCTATTAAATTATTCCTTTTACCTCAGTTATTCTTACTGGACATAACATTCAAATCATGGGTTTTGAATCACATTCTGGAAGGATGTGAAAGAGCTGCCTGAGAGGTCTCTCTTGAGCTCAGGACATGAAAAGAAAAGGAGTAGCTAATAGAGAATAATACAGAAATATCCTTTTCTTGGAAAAAACCCAATTATTTAATTTTTTAGTTTGCTAGGGGTGTGGCAGCAATGGTACCCACAGTGTGGGAGTACCTGATGTGTGAACAAGTGCTCAGAGGGAGAGATGCCCAAAGCTTTTTATGACACCTTCAGTAAACCCACATAAACTCACTACTCTGGCTCTGACTTCACTAAACTTCACACACTGGGCCACCACACAAAGAACTTAAAGTCGTAAAATTGTGAGGAACTCCCATATTGCTCATTGGGACATGTTAGAACTCATGAAACTTGACAAAAATACAAGCACCTTTCATTTGCACTCCCAAAGCAAAAACAGGTCATCCTTTCTTTTTAATTCAAGAAGAATTTTTATTTTTATTTTTATTGTTTTTAATGCAAAAGCTTCTAAAAAGATTACATGTTTGGGATTCTAAACTTCTAGATTTCTCTTTTTTTCCCCCCTGGAATAAGATGAGAAAATATCCTCAAAAAAAAATAGAGCTTTGAAAATCTGTAAGCATCTAAAATCAACATATTTTAACAGGTCAAGGGTCTTAATGACAGTAGACCCAAAAGGATGAAAAAATAATGAAATGCAAGGTCATTATACCAGGCTTTTTTCTTTTTTAAAATCTCCACAGGTTGCTTGCTTTGGCATCTGAGGAAGTTTTTATGGCACACATATCCTAGTCCCTGCTACCTTTTTTCCAGAATCTTGTATTTCCTTAGTAGGAATCATGAGCTGCTTGTGTGAGGAGGTGGAGGAAGAGGAGCAGGTCCACTTGGGCTCTGTCCACGTCACTTGGTCTTATAAATTCTGGTCAGTTTTTCATGTTACCTTGTTTTGTGAATGCCAGACATCTCCATTTACTGATTCAACCTGTGAGGTCTGTAACTTACCAAATATTGGAGTCAGGGACAGTGTGAAAAAAGCAAAATGTGTGAAAACTTTCTCAAAAACTTAGTCATTAACTTTATCAAAGTCTAGCCTTGGTCTGAGCAGGAGTTTGACTCTGCTCCTTTGCTAGGAGAGACAAGAATGTGTGATTTGTGATCTGATATCTCACAAGAAAGCAACAGAAGAGTTGCTGAAACATCCCAGCCTCTGATGTGTTGAACTGGCACCAAGTCCTGCTCTTCCCCTGCCGTCTGTTCCAGGAGAAGCCAGAGCACCACCAAGTTCTTTCAGCCTGACAGATTGAAAGACACTTTTATCTGGGAGAAAAGTGCCCTCAGGGGGAAACACTGTGAGATAAACCTTCTGCTAAGACTATGCTTGCTCCCAGGCTGGCATTGGGGACATCATCCAGGAGAGCTGAAGAGAAGTAGGATCAGAGCAAAAACTGCTGGCATGTGTTGAATGAGACCTACACAGGACTGCCGGTCAAATAGTACATTCCCTAAACTTGCATCTGTTCCAGGTGCATGCCATGATGGGTCTCCACAATGGGGTAGGGATGAGCCAAAGGGATGCAGATCAGTGTTTTTGACCTCCACAAATTTGGGTGCACAGCCACATGTGAGCAGGACCTTAGGCTGTCATATGGATGGGGCATCTTCATGAGGGAGATTCTTCAGAGCCTGGGTGGGAAAATGGAGCCCCAGGAAAGAATGCCAGAGCAGGAAGCCAAAGGCTTGCTCAGCTGAAAATGTCTGCAGGGATCGCTGCTTCCATCATACATCCTCAGCCTGAAAGGACCAACATTGTGCAAGGAAAGTTATTGCTGGAGCTGTAGCAAAGCTGGTTGAGAGACAGAGCTGGTTCCTTGTGTCCGTTCCCAGAGAAGATTTGTGGAAGCAGAAGAGTGTTACCTCTGCACCCATCCAGCTGCTTCCTAGAGCCCAGTGCACACCCCCAGGGTTCAGCCTGTGCCCTAGCTGTGCTGCAGCTGTGTGACCTTGGATCTGACTGCAGGGAACGAGCTGGGAAAAGCCTCATTGGGGGACTCTCCTCTTCCCTTGGGAGCCACCTTTCAGCTCAGGCTCTCACCCTTGATCTTTGCAGCTGTGCCTATGCCTGGCCATGCACTGATCCACACCTGGGTCCTGCCTCATTTTTCCAAACTTTTCCAGCCATCATGGGACCTTCTGGCTGCTCCTGCTCTCTGGTATTGAGGTCCTGGGACATTTTGCATTCAGGTGCTGCAGGATTGCACCCTAGTTGTGAGACATCACCCTCTCCAACCTTGTGGTCACCACTGGCTCCCAGATTGCCTTCCCATAGGATGCAGTCTCTGATATCATTAAACTCTGCTTCATCACACCAGTCGAGAGTGGAGACTCAGGAGAGAGAATAGCTAAGCCATGTTTATTTATCATCTGTTTAAATCAGATTTAGGGACCTGTTTCTGATGCTTGGTAACCAAAAGAAAGCCACTGTGTGAAAATTAAGGGTGGGAAATGCTTCTGCATTTGTTTTTGCTCTCAGGAAAATATTGTCCCCTGCAGTGTATTCTCCAGAGATGTGTCCTTATCTTCACATGACCAAGAGAATGAAAAATTCATTATTTCCTAGAAAGATTATCGTACAGCCTAAAAAAAACCTTATCATTGGGAAATACTGAGAAAGAAAGCATCTTCTAGGTGGGAGGGGGAATTTTTTATCAGAAGGCTGTGAATTGAGCTGTTGAGTGAGTAACAGATTCTGTGCTTAGCTGGACAATGTTCGTTTAGCTTTGTGGCCCATGGGACACTGGAAGTGTGGCCCACAAAAATCCCAGAGAAACCAACCAACATGTCCCAGGGACCAGCTCTCCCAGTGCCAAATGCACCAGAAGCACCAGAAGCCATAGGAACTGGGATATCTGAGTGAACATGTCTGTACATTCCCACCCATTCAAAGACCCCCATGGGCTCCTAAGCTGCTTGGGGACCTCCACGGATCTCTCTGTTGCCTCATGGTTTCTTGAAATTATGGCAAAGCTGAGTTTCAGGCAAGATTACATAAATGTCCCTAAAGGCAGTTAGCTCTTTAGGGAGAGCTGTCTCTGTGCAGCTCATGAAGACCTGATCTGCCATGATTTTTCCTGTGATTTGACATGTATAAAAGGTTGCTACAACAAAAGAAATGAAGTCCCATGCAACCATTTGTTCTCTTTTTTCAGTGACCATCCCAACCTGATATGGCTGTTCTCTAACACCTCTCCCCTTTAGACTTATTATTTCCTACTGGCACAGTATTTTTTAAGCATTATTGGTGAAAGAAGGAGAGAGAAAGCAGATTTATTTTAAAGGCAATGCAGTGCCTGCCCGGAAGCCCCTTTCCCAGTCCCTTTCCAGGTGTTCCAAGTGTGGGAGGGTATGTTTCTTTAAGGCTGGTTATGTGTTCATGTAACAGGGCAAGTGCATACGTGAAACAAACTTCTGCCGAAGCTTTAAGTCTGCAGGGAATTTTCTAATGATCGTTTTTAGTTAATAGGCACAAGTTGTTAGCCTGAGCTGGAAAGCCTTTTTCTGTGCATGCCAATTCCCCCTCCTCTTTTTTTTTTTTTTTTTTGTTTTGTTTTGTTTTGTTTTGTTTTGTCATGGATTTAGTTCCCACAGTGAATGCACTTAATAATGAGACTGGGCAAGCGAATGGCAGAGTAATGATATGGGGCTTGTTTGGCCTGACAAAGGACACAGAGAGAGGCTGCATGGCCCAAATGACAGGTCAAGGGCTCTGTTCAGCCCCAATGATCTCTCACCTTGTGTGCCACTGAATGCCACAGAGGGAAGGTGGCATCTCAGGATGCGAGAGCCGTCCAGCAGGGACTCAGCTCTGCCCCACAATGCCCTCCCTGAGCCCTTGTCATGGGCATTTTCACTAAATGGGGGTTAAAACAGGAAAACAATCAAGGGTTAAGCCCCTGACTGAATATTTTAATTGCTGTTTCCTAACACACATAGGCTCCAACCAGTCAAAGAGAGGGAAAACATACTTTAAAACTTAGCAGACAGGTTACAAGGACCTTGTTCAGCCACAGCTCCCTGGACAGCAGGGGGTGGTATTCTGTGTTTTTAACCAGCATTTTCCCTGCAATGGTTTTCCTCTCCCTTTCCCCTCTCTTTTCCAGGTGGAGTTAATAAACACCCAGTAACTTACTCCATGGGATCTGTGTGCAAACAGCTCCCACTGAGCCTGTGAAAACTGCTCCTGCAGGAATTCCATTAGAGTCTCTTCCACCTTGGCTCCCAGAGTACTCCACAAAGGGAGGTGGTGTTCCTGCATCTCCTGCCCAAACCCCTTCCCATGGTTCATGTCCCATCAGTTCAGTCACTAGGACTCCCAGATGTCCTCTATTTCTATGGTTTTGGCTTCATTTTTGCCCAACAAATCCTCCTCAACTCAAGGAATTCCAAGAGCAGGTTAAAATCACTGTGGGGACAAAAGACATTGGGGTGGGACAGAAATGGCAGCAGATGGAAGCTTAATTGTGTCTTAGAAGACCCCACTAGGATTCCTTTTTTCTATCAGGGATCAAAACAGAGGAAATTATTATGGCCTAAGGCTTGATAATCAGAAATATTTACTATTACATGAAGTATTTTATGAATGCATATCATTGTCTTCCTGGTAATGTTACTTTTTCCAGAAAAAATGCCTGATAGCTTGAGAAAAGAAAACAAAAATAAAGAAGAAAAGTAACAGAATTTGTTTCATTGTCTATAAATCTTCCGTCAAGGACGATTAACAGACAGAAGTTTATCTAATGCCCTCATCTTTGTTCTATCAACATTGTTCATTGGAGTGAACAAGATATGTCTTTAAGTATGGATAAGTCATTTGAGAGAAACCATTTACTTCAATATACTTTACTGCTTACAGAATGTCTGCCATAAAATGATCATATTCTCTTTACTGTATAAAAACAGTCAGCACTGAGGAGATTTTTTTATTAATTTACATACTACTGCATTATTTTAAACAGATTTCTCTTGTTGCTAGAGGAAACAACTTGCTTTGGTGTAGCTGAATCTGTGACATATGGTTCTTGTCCTGGGCTGGATGACCATGAACATGAATGTGGAAATACTGACCTATCCAAGGCTGAAATCTGTAGAGACTGCTTGGTTGGGATAAATAAACTTCAGAATGCTCCCAGAAAGCTGAACTCAGTGGAATATTAGTATGGCTGGAGCAAATTCATGGATAAATTTTAATGAATGATCATGGAGAAATATTTGCAGAACCAGTTTGATCTGGAAGTGTATGATAAGATGCTTCCACATTGCTTGACATATTGACAGGACCTCCATAAAACTCCCTTGCACACTCTCTATGATATTTTTATTAGGTACAGGGTAGATGTCAATACACAGACATCAGATTCTTTGCTCCTCTGTGAAGAAAAACACTGATGAAGCTTTGCCTTGGTTGTGTCAGGCAGGCAGATAGCACATGAGGTTATGGATTCTACTTTGCTCCTCCAGTCTGGAAGGAAACTCAAGAAGCAATGGTCTGGGTTAGAGGTAGTACTGAGGTGTAGCAGTATCATTTTTTTTTTAATAAGAGCCTTTTACTTGTCACTATAAAACCCCCCATTAGCATTTTCTTTTCAGATGCTTTGCTGCACCACAGCTGCTGTGACTTGGCAGTCAGGAAAGCAGAACTGGTGTGACTGCAATTCAGGAAAGAAGTTGAAAAGAGAGATGAAAAAAATAAGGCTTTCTAAGGCAGCTCGAAGAAAGCACACCAATTAAATTTTTAAAGAAGGACAGAGGGTGGAAAGAAAGGGGAAAAAAAAGTAAAAAGCTGGACAAACCTGAGGAAAGCTGGGGAGGGGAAAGGGAAAGGAGCACAACAGAATCATAGAAATGAGAAATGGGGTGAAGGGTGCAGTGAGGGAAGTTAAGGCATTGTAGAGCAGAAGCAACATGCATTGAACCCAACTGCTGAGGGAGGAGAAGGACCAAAAGAGGATGTAAGAGCAAGGAAAGAAAAGTCCTTGCAAGAGAAGAAGGGAATCCACACAGAAACAAGCAAAATGGAACGTGGTCAGGACAGGAAACCTTTCTCAGAGAAGCACTGTCTTACTGAGCAGTGAGAACAAGTGAGAACTGATGTGGAATTTGTGTTAATAATGCAGTGGGTTCCCTGCATATGCTCAGCTTCTGCACTTCACTGCAAATTTAAGTGATCAAGAGTCATTTAAGATGCCTTTCTTGGATTTGTTAGAATGCTTCTGAAAAGGATATAATAATATTAAAAACATTTCTATTGACCATCCTTCATCATAATAATTCTAGAATGAATACTATGGCGTATATGCCAAAGAACACACCAATGTTAATATTTGAGACTAAAACTATTCTAGAAAATCTTGAATAATTTGCTCCAACCTATCAAACTAGTACAGTCGAGAACCATAACTCATTCTCTTCTTAGGACAAGCCTCACATATCATTTAACACAGTTTGATGCTTAACTTGACTTGACAATAATTAGATTTCTTGTGTCCATAAGGCTGAGACCATACAGAAAGTTTTGCAAATTAGAACTTGGACTTCCTGCAATGAAACAATTGTTTTGATTATCACTGTTGTAGATTGCAGGATGTTGTGCACAAACATTTATATGTTCTGATTGTTCCCACCAGTCAGCATTTGAATTTCACTGGAAACAGTGGCTTTGCACTTGGTGGGGAACATCCAGTGTCACATCCCACTGGTGGTGGCAGATGTAGCTGTTCACCAACTCAGGTGCAATGAGGAGCCCTCTGGCAACATCATGGCTCAGGTGAGGAACCTCTCCAAGGAAAGATGTGTCCAGGTGGGGCAGGGTGAGCCTTGCATGTTAATTGCAATGTTCCTTGCATTGCTGTGTGTTCCATATAGGTATGACACCCTTCAGACAGTAACTCTTAACAGAGTGGCTGTGCTGTTATGTCATTTAAAGCATTGGATTCCAGTTTTACTGCCTACAAATGACATTGCTGAGGCTCCCTTGCATTCCCCACCCAGCTCAGTTTCACCAGATCCTGGGATAAGAAAAAGGGAGGCAGCTTCTGTTCTCCCCTTGCCTGTGTCAGGGACCCTCTGTGTCACAGCTGCTCTGGAGACCTCTCTTTTGGCCAGAGAAAAACCTCTTAAGAGCAGGCTGTTCAAGGTATGTGGGCACCTAAAGGCACAGCCAAACACCCACAGAATTTTTCAGGAACACCTTGGTGCTTTCCAAGGCCTATCTGCCTTTTAAGGCACCCACAAGCCTTTGAAAAGTTGGCCTTTAGCCCCTTACCCTTACAAAAGTATTTTCTTTTGAATAAATGACAGGCAATCAGTTTAAGAATGAGGCACTCCCTTTTAAATCCAGTACAAACAGTGAGAGTAGATAAATCTCCACAAGTCCAGTGACTCCAGATAGACATTTTGACAAAGTAACTCATAAGAATATAATTTTTAAGCCACCTGACTATCTTAATGCATGGATAAAGTGTTTAAATCCTGTTACATAAGGTTTTTTAATATAGTTCTTACTTAGCAACTGTTTTCCAAACTTAAGGTACTAATGTCAGAATTAAGGAGTGTTAAAAAGAAGTCTCCTGAAAGCTGATTTCCATACTGGTTTACTGAGATGAAGATGTGAATGAACAGTTAGATGTATTAAATGATAAACACCTTATAATATTGAAAAAAAACGAACACAAAATCTATCAGCTAGCTGGGGCAAGGAAGAAACTTCCTTCCTGAGCTCAATGGTGCAAAGTTCTTCATTATAATGTAGGTGATCAACTACTTTCAAAGGTATCAGATCAGACGGACACAATGGGATAATCTCTGCAGAGATGTGTTTCATGTGTACTTGAGCAGCATCTGTGTGTTCTCTTTGCACACTGAGCTGTAATTCTCCAAAGTGATCAGGTTTCAAAGTCCTAAGACCTTTCTCCACGCTACAAGTTTCCTGCAGCTGAATGAATCACCAACCGTTTGTACCAGCCTTCTAATCCCTTTTGGTGTTACGAGAAGAGCAGCAGAAGGTCCATAAACCAGGCAGAGAAAAGATAAATGCACTTTCACTAAGAGAGCATCATTACAACCACATCAGAATTCAGCAATTATTTCCTGCCAGAAATACTGAAAGGAATGGGAAATCATTTCTCAAAAGTTGTCATTATGTTTTTGAACTTGAAATTATAATAAGTACAGAAAGAGAAAGCAAACATACAATCATAGAATGGTTTGGGTTGGAAGGGACATTAGAGATCATTTTGTTTCAACCCCTCTGCCATGGGCAGGGACACTTTCCACTAGCCCAGGTTGCTCAGAGCCCCATCCAACCTGGCCTTGGACACTTCCAGGGACTGAGCATCTACAGCTTCTCTGGGCAACCTGTGCCAGGGCCTCATCATCCCCACAATAAAATTTTTTTTCCAGATTGAAGCCATTTCTCCTTGTTCTGACACTACAGTTCCTAATAAAGAGTCTTTCTCCAGCTTCTTTGTAGGTGTCCCTTCAGATACTGGAAGGTGTTGTGCAGTCTCCACACAACCTTCTCTTTTCCAGGCTGAACATCCCCAACTCTCTCAGCCTGACTTCATAGGGGAGGTGCTCCAGTCCCCTTATCAACTTCATGGCCTCCTCCGAACTTGCTTCAGTATTTCCATGTCCCTCTTATGTTGGGGGCACCAGAACTGTCTGCAGTATTCCAGGTGCACCCTTTCTGTGTCAGCTCTATATCCTTTTCTATATCCACATGTGCTCCTTTTACATATCATAGCAATGATACCTTTGCTGCACATCTGGAAGGGAAGAGAAAGGATATCTACTTGCCTTTTCCCCACCTTTGATTAGAAGCTGGAGTAGAGCAAATGAACATAAAAGGGACCAGGAAGCACCTAGACCTCCTGAGTGTGATTGACTCATTTTGAAGATGAATGGCTAAGGCATGAATACAATACAAGATTAGTCCAGGCGACAAAATTATCTCTCTCAAAAGCCCAAGTTAGGTGATGGACTGGAGAACTTTGAAAACAAGCAGGACACCATGATGGGGAGAATTCACCATGGCCACGCCCATACTTCCCAAAGTCCAGCTCACATCATGGATCCTATGTGCTGGTCTTAACTACCACAGGCACATTGATATCCTATGGATTCTTAAAAGATGCTCTAGTGGAGGCACGAGACAGTTCATCTGCAAAATAGACAAAAAAAAATAAATATATATATATAGGCAGTGTATCATGAACCCTCACTTGGGGGAGCTTCCTAGGCATTGCTGCAGTACAAATATTATTAATAATAATAGCAATAAAAACACTAAAGTTTACATTCACCTCTATTAATGCTCATTGACAGATTCTCAATGACCACCAGTTACAGAAAAAAGCCTTCCAGCTGATTTAGGCATTCAGGGACGACTAACTTCTAGGGAGGAATGAAATCCAAATGAGGACAAGGAGGAGGAAAGTTATTGTTGAGTCAAAAAAGAGCAACAATATCATCAGTTCCAGAAGATGGACAATAAACTGGAGTTCCCCTTAAAGGAATGAACATCCTGTGAGTATAAACTGTTGGCAAGTGTCAGGAAAGAGATCTCCTGGCACTTGTGAACATGTAAGAAACATCTGGCATCCCAAACCTCAGCACAGTGACACCCTGGACTTCAGATGGCAAAGAGCCTGATGAAATTTCCAAGTCAGAGGATGAGAGGTTGTAGGAGATATATTTCGATTTTAATCTGTAATATACTTGTCTAGTGAAATAATAAGAAAAATAAATACAAATATATGTTCAATTTTTCTGAAAATGAAATGGTCTTGCATAGATAGAAAACCCAGTGAAACTCATGGAGGTTGTATCTGCCTTGCTGTCATTTTAAACCTTTCGGCTGCTAAAACCTGGTGCTGACTTACATCTTCAGAGGCACCAGCTTCATTTTGAGAAAGTATTCAAAGAAATAGAAAAATGCTCAGTGTGGGAGAAGTCTGAAGGGTTGGTTTGGGTTTGGTCATATTTCAAGAGCACCCAAGGGGACAGAGGAGAAAAAAAATGCTGTAGAGTGAGTTTTGAGTCTCTCCACATTAGGAGAAAAAGGGATAAATAACTGAGGAGAGAGGGAAATAGAAGAGACAGTGACATTAAAAAAAAAAGAGAGAGAGAGATAGGAAATAAAATAACTTTGTTTAGAAATATCTTTAATTAAGAATTTTCCACATTTTATTTTGACTTACTATATTAATGGGGAAAATAGTTTGAGGTACTTAGAAGAAAAGTGATGATGGAAAACCAATGTGAAGAAAAAGGCATTGGGGGAAGGAAAGGGAGAGACACAAGGACATGAGATGTTGCAGACAGAAGTTGTGACAGTAAAATTCTCTTTATTCAGCCATCACCCTGATGAGATCCAATGGCTGGAACAGTAAACAAGACCAGCTTAACAAGTAAGACATAACATGAAGGCTAATAATGGCAACCACCCACCAAGGGAACTGGTAGAGACTCCAACACCATAAGTATTGAAGTCAAGAATCTTTCTCTAAGAGCTTTGCTTTCAGTTCTCTCAGTGAAGTGCATGGGCTTTCTGCAGAAAGCTCTAAAGCCTGAATGGTACAGATGATACCAATAGTATTTTCTGGCCTTATACCATGACCACAAGACATTATCCTTGTTGCTGGGAATGGCATCTTCAGGTAGATCCCTCCCAGAGGTCAGTCACACCACCCAGACCATACACTGAGAGCAGCTGAAAGCTCTTGTGAAATAATAGAAAACTGAGAGGTTTCCCTAAGAATACTTAGACCATCATCTTCATGGTGAGTGCAGAGGACACAGAGGCTGAAGATACCACGATGAGTTCACAGTTCCTGTAGTGAACTTTCAGCTCCCTGTAGTGGCATCAGGACTCTACCTATTGAAATTACTGCAGTTGCAACAATTATGACTGTCTTTCCAGGCTCCTCTAAAGAACACTGTTCTCCATTTCTCAAGCTGTTGACAAGGTTTTTCTCCTGTATGAGAGCTCCATAGAAACACAAGGAGCATCACCAGAGCATGTGCAAGCAAGAGAGGAACCAGAATTCTTACACTCAGTCCTCCCCCCTCAGAACACAGGACAGCTGCAGAGGCTCAGCTTAAAGATGTGGTGTGAGCAGTGGTGGCCCCAAGCCACCGAAGCTGGTTATAGATGTATATTTCAATGTAGAACAAACCACAGTGGAAGAATTTTTATTCTAGAAATGTGCTTCAACCTCAAAACAAAACAATAACCTTCTGTGAACCCCAAATATAGATTTGAACTTAAGTGTTCCTCCGAAGTGTGGGTACTTTCAGTGAGCTCCATATTTGATTTGGTATAATTTTCTAGCTAACTAGCACTGCAAAGGGGATGTAAATGCATTGGCTACTTCTCTGATCCTACCTTAGGAAAGATCTTTTCGGCTTATTGATTTATTTTTTGTGTGTGAGAAGGTGTGTCCCCAAGCATACTCATGTTCTTTAGAAACACTAAGGTTGCTACCAAGCAAATTTGTGTTCCACATTAGCAGCTGCAACATGTGTTCTCATCCCGTGATTGCCTTTTTACCAATTTTGCCCAAAGCATGACCTACCCTTTGCGTTTGTACCAAGTTTCTGGTCACCTAAACACCATGGCCCACAAGCAGAGCTATGATCCAGAGCTCTGGAGACACAGATCCTTATCAGTCAGGGTGGAGAATAATCATAGAATCATAGAATGGTTTGGGCTGGAAGGGACCTTAAAGATCATCTCATTCCAGCCCTCTGCTTCCAACCTTCTACTAGACCAGGTCGCTCCACACCCTGTCCAACCTGGCCGTGGACACTTCCAGAGATGGGGCAGCCACAGCTTCTCTGGGCAACCTGTTTCTGTATCTTACCACCCTCATAGTAAATAATTTCTTTCTAACATCTAATCGAAACCTCTCTTTCAGTTTGAAGCCATTTTCTCCTGTCCTGCCATTACAGTTCCTGATAAAGAGT
>VWZD01008030.1:0-137781 GCA_013396695.1 Sakesphorus luctuosus | reverse complement strand
ATAATAATAATAATAATAATAATAATAATAATAATAATAATAATAATAATAATAATGAGGGAAGGTCTTGCATCCATGTACACTTCTAGCACACATCAGTGCCATATAACAGATTTGCAGACCAGAAAGTTTCAATATGATCATCTAAGACTTCAGAATCCAGGCAATGATGTCAGTATTAAGGCCACAGCTTCTGACTGAGTTAGATCAAACTATTTACAGTAATCCCAGGAGATAATGAAGACCCACTCAATGCTCCCTGGAGAAGCCAACAGTTAATGCCCTTCCTTGTTAAAAATGTGCATCTTACTTCAGACATGAGCTGCCTGGGGAGCTGTATGACTGGATTTTGTTATGCTTTTTTCTGCACTGAGGGAGGGGATTGTCCTGCTTCTCTGTTCTCTGGGGCAGCCTCACCTGCAATACTGGGCCAGTTTGGGACACCACATCCTAAGAAAGATTAATCTGTTAAAAAGCATCCAAAGGAAGGCAATAAAGTTGGGGAAGAGCCTTGAGGAGAAGTGTGTAAGGACTGAGGGCACTTGNAGGGAAGGTCTTGCATCCATGTACACTTCTAGCACACATCAGTGCCATATAACAGATTTGCAGACCAGAAAGTTTCAATATGATCATCTAAGACTTCAGAATCCAGGCAATGATGTCAGTATTAAGGCCACAGCTTCTGACTGAGTTAGATCAAACTATTTACAGTAATCCCAGGAGATAATGAAGACCCACTCAATGCTCCCTGGAGAAGCCAACAGTTAATGCCCTTCCTTGTTAAAAATGTGCATCTTACTTCAGACATGAGCTGCCTGGGGAGCTGTATGACTGGATTTTGTTATGCTTTTTTCTGCACTGAGGGAGGGGATTGTCCTGCTTCTCTGTTCTCTGGGGCAGCCTCACCTGCAATACTGGGCCAGTTTGGGACACCACATCCTAAGAAAGATTAATCTGTTAAAAAGCATCCAAAGGAAGGCAATAAAGTTGGGGAAGAGCCTTGAGGAGAAGTGTGTAAGGACTGAGGGCACTTGGTGTGTTCAACTGGAGAAGAGGAGACTGAGGAGAGACCTCACTGCAGGTACAACTTCCTCAGGAGGGGCAGAGGAGGGGCAGGCACTGATCTCTGCTCTGTGGGGACCAGGGACAGGACCCAAGGGAATGGCCTGGAGTTCATCAGAGGAGGGTTAGGTTGGATATTACGAAAAGGTTCTTCCCCCAGAGGGTGGCTGGGCACTGAACAGGCTCCCAAGGTCAGCGGGAACAGCACCAAGGCTCACAGAGCTCCAGGAGTGTTTGGATGATACTCTCAAGCACAGGGTGTGACTCTTGGGCATGGTCCTGTGCAGGACTCGATGATCCTTGTGGGTCCCTTCCAACTCAGCATATTCTGTGATTCTGTGATTCCGTGAAATGGTTCCTCTCCAGCTCTCCCCCATCATGGAGGTTCTCTCAACCAGACCACAACTTCACCTGCAGCCATCAGCTGGTGTCTTTTACCATCCCTGATCACAGGCTGGCACCAGCACCTGAGCATTGCACCTGAAGCACCTTTTTCCTGGGCTTTTCCCTGCCTGCCAAACCTCCAGCTGTTCAGCAGCATCAACACACTGAACAGTGCCAGGGTCCTGACACCATGGCGGCTTAACAGGGAAAAGGCCGTGTGTGTGTGTGTGTGTGTGTGCGCGCGCGCGCGCGTCCCTGGGATCTGCTGGTTAAATGTTTTCCTTTCCCAGGGGATATATTTGACATCAAGATAAAGGGGCAGCGTGGAAAACAAACTTACTTTCCATCCCCCCTCCTCGGAGTTTAGTATAGTAAAACAAGCCGCGCTAGCTGAGATTCCTTTTAAAAGCTCCTGGTTATCTTAGCAGCTGTAATATAAACCACAGTTTCCTTGAAGTATCTCCCTGCCACAGATCCCTGCCTGGGGCGGGGTGGAGGGGCAACAAATGCCATAGTATTCACCAGGAATAATGTATTTTTTTTGGAAGTCCAGGCATTTTTTGAAGCAGGCTAATGCAGCAGTGTATGTTTTCTTTTGGAGCTCTGCTAAACCTGCTCATTACACGTGTGCAAAGAGTGATAGCGCCCATCCCTCCGCACCTCATTAACAGTATCTCCCTTGCCTTTTGTTTTGGTCATGATGAACTAGAGTGGGAAGTAAAGGGGGTGATGGTTATGAAGTGCGGGGGTGAAGGGCATAATCAGAGTGGTTCTGCATGAGTGTTGCTTGTTTTGGTGTGAAAGCTGTTTGATGTGCCTCCTGCTGAACTCTGTCCCATGCAAGCCAGCTCACGTCTGTGTGCTGCAGATGAAACATTCCTGTCATTCTGACACCCTGCGAGGATGATGCCTGGAGTACAAGCACCTGCGTGGTAGGTAGTCACAAGACTTTCAGCTGGTACTCTTGTGGTTGCCCAAAGGGAGCCATCCCCCTCTAGCAACCTCTGGCCTTTGAAGGAGAGGGACCTGGCCCCCTGGAGAAGCTCTAACAGGTGTCTGGGCTGTCTGGTAGGCAGCGACCTCCACACTCGAGTTTCTTAACCCACTCCATTACTTTTTCCGCTCCTTCTCAGTTTCCTCCTTTGTGGGTGTGAAAAAAAACCAGAGGAAATTGGAGGTGCCAGGCTGGAGAAGACATGGGCTCCCTCTTCTGCAGCCGATTTGCCACTACAAGCAGTAGCCCAGAGCTTTCCTCCTTCTCCGAAATCCCCGGGCCCCCTGCCAGGCTACGGACGATGTTCCCAGCCTGGCAGCGGAGGAAACCCTGCACCGGGTCAAGCCAAAGGCATGGCAATAAAGAAGGAGCAGGTCATGGAAACCTGCTTCCATTATGGTGCTTGTAAACAGCCTTGCAGTTTATCTGCTTGATTATCATGCCCTACCTGTGCTGTTTCCAGCTCTGAGGAGCTGAGTGCTTTTATTTAATCCTTGCAGCTGCACCGACGTAGCAGAAAGTACCTGCAGGGGCAGAAGGCGGGCAGGAACTTGGTTCAAGGGTTTCAGTGTCTCTAGCAGAGGGTTTTTTCTCCCATCTCAGGCAATTCTTGACTTCCTAAGAGTGCTACATGAAGGATGGGTGGCAGACCTGGAGACCACTCCTCCAGCACATGCATCATTTGTTATCCTCTTCAGAGCTGCCTCTGTCTTAACCCACCTTTCACTATAGCCTGTACTTTAAGCTGTATCCTACAATTGAAATGCTTCTTCTCTGGAAAACAGATTTGTCAGTCTTTCAACTCCTTCAAAGAAGCAAATAAATGAGTAATGCTTTCAAAGCTACCCAAGGAACTCAGGAGCTTGTATACCATTGTTTGTCATGCTAAGCAATCTTGATTAATCTTTTTTTTTTTTTAACTTGGCCCAAAATCTCATTTCCAAAAATAATTAAGGCATTTTGGAGTCACAAAGTCTAACTGTAAATTGAATTTGGTTTCATAAGTCACTTGCATGCTTTGGAAACACTAATCTTGATGTGGCAGACACAGTGGGGTGGGCAGCACTCATTGAAGGTTTTTGCTTTCTTTACCTAGTTCAGTGGTGGGACTAGAGGGTTTGAGCAGGGAGGTGGGACCAGATCACCCACTGTTACCCATCCTGTGACTCTGTGAAGTCAAGGTGAATTTTTCCTTTATTACTTGTAGTGATGGCTTTTCTTTTTAGTTTCCTTCAAGACACTGATAAATGGAGCTGTGCTGCACCAGCAATGCCCCAGACCCCAGAAAAGGGGCAACTCCTGCTGCAAAGGGTGGCCAGCTGGCACAGATGGGAGAGGTGAAGATGCTGGTCATGTCACATCCAAGAAAACAAAGAAGTGATAGCAATAAGGCAAAAAGTTCCCCAGCTTCCTCTTGGTGTTTTTGCTTTCTTCCAGAGTCACTGAGGAGCTGGAAAGTCTAAGGAAAAGAGAGAGCAGCAAGGGCTGAAACAGTGCATAGTGGGGAGAACTTCAAGAAGAGGAAAAGAGAGAAGACAGATAGAGGATAATCACCAAGGTGCTTCTGCTGGCCATTATTATGGCATAAGTCAGCACTAACCTCTGCAAAATCAATGCAGATATACAGGGACAATATATCCATAAAACAAAACGGAGCTCACAAAATCTTCACTGTCAATTCCCAGATTTTGTTTTACTTATTTGTTCTTAACTTGCGTGAGGCTTAAAGAGCTAAAGTTTGTATTTTTTCGACCTGCAGAGAAGATATGTAATGTTTATGAATTTCTATATTAGTATATTTCTGAAATTCTTCTAGTCCTGATGGCTCCGTGTGGTTTGCCGGAAAAGGTGCTTCACAGAAGTGCTCTAACATGCTACATCCACAAAACCCCATGGATAACACTGAAATGTGAAAGGCCATGGATAACTGCACAAAGAAAAACTCAGAAAGCTAAGAGCTGCTCAGCTGCTAAGCCAAAATCATTGCCTTGAGTTGGTCCATTTTGCAGCATATCAGAACAAGTAGCTGATGCTGATTTCTGTTCATGCCTCTGGTGTTGATGTCTCTGCAACTCTGGACAACTTTTTAAATTCCCTCTCCTTCACTTAATGTTTTAAAATAAAAAATGTGAAAATTAGAATCATGAAGGTTACAAAAGACCTCCAAGGTCATCAAGTCTAACCTTTGACCAATCTCCACCTTGTCAACTAGACCAGAGCACTGAGTGCCATGCCCAGTTGTTTCTTGAACACCTCCAGGGATGGTAATTCCACCACCACTTCCACCACTTCACAGTGATAACACCATTAAGGACTTTTTCAAACCAAAAAATCATAGTTGCCAATACCCATTCCCAAAATTTGTTTATGCAAATGCCAAAGTTTTGACAAAGCTTTGGGAATGGTTCTAGGTGCTCAGATGGAGCCTGTTGAAGCAAGGCAGACTCAAGGGCAACAGCAAGTTGTGATATCCAGTTCCCCCCACAGAGAGCCATAAAATCCCACCTTTTCCCTGCAGACCATCTTCTCCTGAGCTACCCTCTTTCCTTCAGCTTGTGCAGACATTTTCAGGCTGAGGAAGCCTCTTGATAAATGGTGACTTTGAGTTTCTTCCATTATACCCAAACAAGTCAAGGAGTGGGATCGATTTTGGTACAGGCAGTGATTTGGTAGTTGCTTTTTTCTTGCTCCAAAACAAAACACCTCAACTTGCATTGAATAAAGAACTCCAGGCTTGAAACAGGATGTTCTCACTTTCCAGTCAAAAAACAAATAGACAAACAAAAAACCCCAAATAAATGGAAAAGGAGATAATGGTGAAAAACATTAAAGAGGGAGAGAAAGAAGTTGCATCCCCTTTTTTTCCAGTTCTGACTGCTGAGCCCAGTTTAGACCACTCCTTTGCCTTAGGAGACTCTCATCTCAGGGAATTGAATTCTCCACCTCAGTGCTTTCACCAGGAGATGAGGAGTCAAAGCTTCTCTCAATCCCTTGGCTGACTTGAGTCCTCTTTGCCTAAACAAATATGTGAGAGATCAGAGCCTGTGACTCAGATGCTCCCACTCTTTGATAAGTGTCCTGAGGACAGGCTGGCAATCACTTTTTCTCATTCCAAACCCTCCCTCCCCACCCCTGCTCCACAGCTTGGTAAATATTTAAGTATTCTACTCAGAGTAGGATGTCTCCCATAAGAGCAGCCATGAATATCACCAACTGAAACACCCCAAATATAATGGAAAGTTAAAATCATGTCACCTCAGGAAAAAGAGAGGCTTGAACTTGTCTCTCCCACATCCTTGATGCTAAGAGATAGAAAGGGAGACGTCAATTTTTCCTTTGTTTTTGTCAGTGTACTTTAATTTAATTTTTATCCAAATGACTTTTCAACAAATACCAAATTTGTGAACAGTTTCCAGACAATAAAACCAGCAGTTTTCTAAGCAAAATTCCCATTTGCCACCAAGAGGAAAGAAAAATTACCTAGCTCTGTTTTACTTGCATGTACCTGAGCTACAACTTCACATGAACTCGAACCCTAGCCTGAAAAAAATCTGCAAGTAACCAAGACCAACACACACACTTGAGGGACCTCAGCACGGTGGTCTGACTGTCCCAACACACCAGCCTCATTTTGAACATTTCCTGTGATGAAGAGTGAGGCTCCAGGTCAGGGAGATGGTGGTGTCCCCTCCCATTTTACCAGAGCAGTGAACAACAGTTCCCTTGCCCACCCCCATGTATTATATTCCACTTCTCCTTGTCACGCTCTGTATAATGTTGATTCTGTGCTGTGAAGGGTGTCTGGCTCTCCCCTTGACTAATCACTGGGTGCTGGAGGATCTTCTCTGGAGCTTGAGAACTTGACCTCTGATGACACAAGTGTGACAGGGGTGCAGATACATGTGGCTCCCCTCACTCATCCCCACTCACCCCAGGAGTTCTTCTCTGATGCCCTGTCAGCACAGGCTTTTAGACAAAAGATACTGGTGAAATCAACAACAGCCAAAAGAATGTGGCCTTCTGGCCTAACAGCCTTTGATTGATATTCTTTATTTCAACAAAACCTTAACTTGGTTAAAAATACAGTGTACAACCTGTTTTGGCATTTCCAGACAGGACATGTCTGCAGAACTTGCAGGGTCACTGAGGCAATGTGTTTCAAAACAAATAATGGGGCACGCTTTCAAAATCACAAGGTCGCTTTATCTGAACATATTTCTTCTGTAGTCTGCCAAGCTGTCCCTCTAAAAGATTATCATGCCAATAGTCTTATTTACTATCTGCCTCACAGTATACCCAGAGGCCTGGCAAACTAAGGGTTTTTTTTCCCTTGCCATGGCACATCTCCTGCCCTGCAGAGCTGCCCATCCCACCAGGCTGTTTGCAGACAGGGATTTGGGAAAAGCTGAGACCTCGGCACTGAGATCAAGGCCATTCCATGCCCCTTGTACATTGCTCTCCAAAACAAGAGACCTCTCTTCCAGTAGGTGACCTCCTTAATGCCTTCCTGTGTGGACCTCTCTGCATGTGCCATAGGAGCATCCTGGCCACTGTGCCCAGTCTCCCATCCCTTCAGAAAGAGGGAAGACAACACCAGCCTGAAACACCAAGAAAGCAACTATGATGTCAGACAGACATCATACCCTTCAGATAACAACCCTTATGAAGGGCTCTTTCCAGATTCTTCCTGCTCTTCACAGAAAATTCTGTGGTCCCTTTTCCTAAGAAAAATTGCAACTCTCTCACATGAAACTGGAAGCATCCAAAAGCTCAAGCTATGGCTGGTATCTACTCTATGCCAGATTTTGATCCCTTTAAATGAAGAAGTGAAGAATTTCCATGAGGGATAGGGAGTCAGAAGAAATTTCACGTGCAGAGACCTCTGTCCTACAACAATATTTTACTGAAATACTAACTATAAAATGGAGGTATTTTACATCTCCACCCTTTGGAAATTATTTTCTTAAAGAAGAGGAAAAATGTTTAATGCCCTGGTTTTCTTACAGCCACTCAGCCCCCACTTGCAAACAAAATTTTTCAAAATATTTTCCTTTCCTATCACACCCTCTTTCATTTCTTTGGGTGTCAGCAACTACTCCTCTCTGATGCAGCGGCACTGCCTTTCACCAGCACTCCTGGCTCCTGCTGCTCTCACATTAGGAAGGAGTCATTTGTTGTCCTTTGCAAAGCTTGCCAGGTACTCCTACATGACAAAAAGCCCCAACTGGGCCTTAGGCAGAGTAGCTACTCCCCTCTTGCATAGTTCTAGCTGGTTAATGAGTAGAGCAATACCAGGATCTCCCAATATTTGAAAAAGACACTTCCAAAGAAAACAGACAATTGCAGTGAAATGTAGTTGCAAATCATGAAGGTGGAGCAGATTTCTTTGCAAGTCTGTCTTTAGCCCATCCTATCTAAGAGAATGACTCTTCAGCCTAAAAAACCAGGATGCTGAGGATCTCACACACACTGAACTTTAGCCTTGATTTGTGGAAATCCTGACACTTTCACAGAACCACAGAGAATCACAGAATCATTGGGATTGAAAAAGGCCTCCAATATCAGTGAGTCCAACCTGTGATTGATCCCCACCTTGTCAACCAGAGCACTGAGTGCCATGTTCCTTGGACACCTCCAGGGATGAGGACTCCACCACCTCCCTGGGCAGCTCCTTCCAATGCCTGACCATCCTTTCAGTGAAGAAATTCTTCCTCATGTCCAAACCGAACCTCCCCTGGTGCAGCTTGAGGCCATTTCCTCATATTCTGGCACTTGTTATATGGGAGCAGAGCCCAACCCCCACTTGGCCACAACCTTCTGTCATGGAGTTGTAAAGAGCAATAAGGTCTCCCCTAAGTCTCCTTTTCTCCAGGCTGAGTCCCCTCAGCTCCCTCATCTGCTCCTCAGTCTCTATGTCACCTTTACCACGTGGCCTCTCAAGCTGCTGTGTCAGGGACTCATTGCTGGTACTGCTTCCATTTATCTTCACAACTTATATTCAGATGAATGCATTATATATGTGGAAGACACCTCTTTCAAACAAAGATAGCAGTCCTATCTGGAAATTGAGAATCCATGGAGAAGCATCAAAGGAAATAATTAAGAATTTGTACCTGGAGAATTTTGCATCACAAACAAAAAAAACTTATCTGTTTTCAAACTGGAACACCATTAAATACTGAAGCGATGACTTAATATTTCTTAATGAGATTTTGTCTGTTCAGCTGCTCATAACATGTTTTAATGGTGAGATTTTTTTGGCTGGCAGCACTTTTTGCCCACCTTGGTACCACTAACCATAACCAAGTTGTCTCATAGCTTTCTTTTGGGTAAACTAGACTTGGTCTTCTGAAGTATAAACTTTACAACAGATACCAGGAATCATAATTCTCATTAAGACACATGAACTAAGTTGCTTGCACTGATGAGAGTCCTGTCTGAGACTGTGGAGAAAACAACAAAATTGACATGTGAGAAATATATCAAAGGAGATGTCACTTTAAAGGGAGGAGGGAGACAGATATGCAAAGATTTCTACTTTTAACTGTATTAATTAAAAGCTATTAGCTGTAAGCACTTCCAGACAATCAAATCCTTATGTCCCCAACACTGTCTGTCGACTTAATGGACAGCCCACAAGTTGGAAGGGGTTCTGACCTCTGATATGAAGCCACACTTCAGCCAGGGAGAAATTATTAGCAATAAGTGCCTCAAGAAACCTTAGAGCCTTATGAAACCAACACTGCCTAACCACACAGCCAGCATACAGGTCGGAAGGACTTCTAACCCCTCCTATTGAGGCAACACTTAATAGCAACAAAAGAAAAGAACCTTTCTCACGATAGCTCCTGAAATAACATTTATTAATACAGGTACGTGACAATGACTATATGGGTTACTTAGTCGGTGATAATATTTAGCTGCAGAATTGTACAAAATACCCCCAAAGACACCGGCACAACACACATTTCAAGGGCCACCCCAGCAGTATACCACTCCCATAGCAAACTTAACTAACAGAAGATTACTAAACAGAAACACAACAGTTCAACACCACCAGTAAACACACTCAATAACCCAAAAGAAAAGCAACAGGAAAAATACAGCTGCTTCCCATTAACACGCATACACCCAGTGAGCTAGAGCAAATTATAATTAATAAGGTATAAGAAAATAAAGTAAGAATTCAGTTGCTTACCCCTGCAATGTTGATGGAATGGGGAAAACAGGGTAGCTCTTAGGTTGCCCTCCCAGATGTGGAAAATTTTTCTTCCCAAGTTGCAGTTAAACTGCACTTCTTTTATATATTTTTTTCTTCTTCAGGTGTTTGTGTGGCTAATAGTCAATGTACTGGGGGGGTGATGGTGATGCAGATGCCTGAGGCAAGGTGGGCCCTTGAGCAGTCATAGAAGATACCGCAAAGGAAGGCTGTGCTATTTCTTAACACTCCATCCTTTGTTAATCTTATCGGTTTGCTCTGCTTTTGTCTTCTGCGGGGAGCACCCCTCCAGGGGGCTGAGGCGTCTCCCTCAACCCATCAGGCCTTATCAGCTCATCACCCCACAGGAGACATCTTGCAGTGACAGCAACCTGAAAGTTTCTGCAGTTTAAGATAAATGAAGGCATGAGCAAGATCTTCACAGAGTGCAAACTGCTGCTGATCGGGCTATGGCAATCGAAATAATTTGAAAATTATCTGGCCCAAGGCCGACATCATCTTTTAGCAATTCTAACAGAAATAAAAACTTATTAGTTAAGCTATTCCTCAAACATACTCCTAAAAAAATGAAGCCTACATTTACCTTGGACTAGGTGATCTTAAGAGCAGTATCAAGGCCTAAAAATGGCCTTCACATAACCTTATAAATACCTTCATATCCTAGTCTTCCCAGACAGTTCACTAACTGTTTAGTTAAATACACCACCCCACAGCCCCAGAACCGAAAAAAACAGATTCTAGGACCCCCACAATCATCATCCTGGGATGAGCACACCCAAAATCAGTGCAGCCTCAGGTTATTTTGTATGTGGAATATCACAGCCTTTTAAATAAAGCCCCATTTAATGCAAGAGAACAACAGATCACTCTACATTCCTCTGCTCAAGGTGCTGGAGAACAGGTGAGATGTATTTACACACCTATGTATGTGCTCTGCCTTGGCTGCATTCAGAGAATTGGGCCATTGGTGCAGCAGGCATGGCCAGGCTGCACCTCCCTGAAAGATCTCCTTAATTATCAGGGCTACTCATTGTCCGATACCATCCTGCCTCCAGAGCTGAGCAGATGAGCTATGACTTCCATTATTGGAGTCCCATCTCTGATCAGATGGCATCTCACAAGCTGCCTCTCTCTGATTTCCTGTGCTGCACAAATATCATTGCTTCCTTCAGGCTGGACGAGATGTAGGATTGTCCACTCTGTTCAGCTGAAAGCCTCTGGACACAAAACAGCTGCAGGGAGAACCACTTTTACAGAGACAGATGGTCAGAAGCTGCTGGAGGCTGAAGTCCAGAACCACTTGGTTACCAGTGATTTATGTGCCATCCATAATTTCTGAAAGCCAGCTGCTTCCAAAAACAGCTACAAACAAAGAGGCCAGACTCTAATCTTGGTTAGGGCACTTTATCTCTGCAGTTACTCCCCATTTACACCAGGTAAGCAGAGATCTGAATCGAGCTCTATCTCGCTTTCCCTTGGCCATAAATAAGCCCATTAGGGTTTGTCCCGATGATGTAATGCAAACCCCACCATGTGTTTGTGCCAGTGGAGTTGCTGTGGGGGCAGACAGAGCTGGGATTAGCCATTTCCCATGTCTTTCAGACAGGGCAAATTAAAGTTTTATTCCTAACCACTATCCCAGCCTCCCAGCGTCTGTGTTAACTCCCTGCCCCAGACAGCTGCTTAAATGTTGTTCCAAGTGTGGTGTTAGAGGCAAACAACAGGGATACATCCTGACATTGAATCTGGGAAATCCCAGGATGAGACAGCAAGGGCAATGATCATGCTCTTCAGTCTGATACACTTTTAACTATAAAGCCCTAGGATTACAGGACAGGAGGAGTTTGTCACTCTTGGTGAGGCAACCTGCAGAGGGATGGCTTTCAGACAGAAATATCTTTAAGGCTGTTCCTACAAATCCAGACTGTTACTCCCAAAACAGGAATTTGCCCTAATTAAGGCCTCTGCATGATCAAAACATTAAACAATCATTTAAGCATCTGCACCTAAGAATATAAATATCTAAATACATGAGGAAACGGGCTGCAGCAAAAGCAAAACACAGGTTGCAGCAGAAGAATATGTGATGTTTTCTCTTAGGATATGATGGCTGCCCTGTATGAAAAGTCAGCTAGCTTTAGTTTCTACCTATCTCTGTGGGAAGGGAAAGGCATACTATGCTACACTAGGTGGCATCTACAAAATACCTGTATGTAGAGGTCCTTGATTTACATCCAACCCCAAAATACTGCTGCTTCCCATCACATACTTGTAAATCTCATAGTAGTATTCACAATACTTTTATCTTGAGCTCCTGGGTTGCAGTAAATCAGGGTGAATCTCAGCTCTCATCTTCAAAAATGTTTGTGTTCTGTTCCTCAGTTGCAAGGAAATGCTTTAAAACATACCAAGTGATGGCTACCAGTGCAAAAGTGAAAAAAGGAGAAATAGGAACTCAGAATTAGAGCAGGGTTTGGGAGAGATCCTCAGACAGTGGAAGCAGTGCCCATGTCACTGTGTCACTCTCTCACAGGCACTCAGAATGTTAGTGCCACCCACCCCACCAGCAGTGGCACAGCAGCCCTTTGCCACCCCATGGCAATTTGGGGACAAATTATATCTGAGATTCAGGTGCAGGCACTGAAGGACTCAGCAGCATTTTACACACAGCAGCCCACACTTACAGTTCTCAATGAATCAAAGAAGAGTGGCTGTGCCAGAGAAGCGGGAACAAAACAGTGCAAATACCCTGGGTACAACTTTTGCAATGGTTACAGAGAAGCAACAAAACAACCCTTCCTAGCCTGGCCCCTGTGCACAGACCAGAGCAATAAAACAGGCATCCTGTTGGGATGCTTCCATCCTAGTGTCCTGCCTGCAGGCCAGTGCCCTGTGTTCTTGTGCCACAGCTATGGCTGATCCCCTGCCAGTTGCAGGGAGGGCCCCTATCCCTTTCAGGGTCTTCTGCTCTCCCAATTCTCCAGCCTTCATGCACAGCCAGCTCCCAAGCCCTGTGCCTCTGCTCCTGCTCTTCTTGTAATTTCCATTGACTGGGCCCCCTTCTGTAGTTGGGAATGGGTCAGTAGGAACAGCCACCCCCTCCAAGCCAATTATCTCCAAGGAAATGCATCTGAGTCAAGAAAGCCTGACCTTAGAAATAAGGTGAGTGTCCAGCAAATTCCTTGCTGCTCCAACAGATATTCTTACATAGGGAAGCAGAGCAATTTGGAGCATGAGCTCTCATGGAGATTAAGCTCTGGGATGCTGGGATAGTCCCACTGGACATGGGAGAAGCAAGTTCGCATCTTTGCTATAAATCTGGCCAAAGAGCATCTCAGACCCAACGCCCACAGCCCAAACTGGTCACCTTCTCCCCACACACATATTCAGAAATCATAGAATGGTTTGGGTTGGAGGGGCCTTAAAGGTCATCCTGTTACCAATCCCTGCCATGGGCAGGGACACCTTCCACTAGCCCAGGTTGCTCAGAGACCCATCCAGCCTGGCCTTGGACACTTCCAGGGATGGGGCAGCCACAGATCCTCTCCCCAACCTGTGCCAGGGCCTCACCACTCTCACAGGGAAGAATTTCTTCCTAATATCCAACCTAAACCTGCCCTCTGTCAGTTTGAAGCCATTTCCCTTATCCTGTCACTCCAGGCCCTTGGAAATAGTCTCTCTCCATCTTCCTTTTGGGCTCCCTTCAGGTACTGCAAAGCCACAATTAGGTCACCTCAAAGCCTTCTATTCTCCAGGCTGAACAATCCCAACTCTCCCAGCCTTTCCTCCCAGCAGAGCTGCTCCATCCCTCTGACCATCTTGGTGTCCCTCCTCTGGCCTCGCTGCCACAGCTCCATGTCCTTGCTGTGTTGGGCCCCCAGGGCTGGAGGCAGCTCTGCAGGGGGGTCTCATAAGTATTTCTCAGCCATGTTGGTGCTCATGAGGAAGGGTGTGACTGTCCAGATTTATGAATGGGGAGTGTCAGTGTTAGATTGACTCACAGGCAGTCTGCTGAAGCTGATGTCATTGGTTAAATGCCAGTCCTTTCTGCTCCTCTCCCAGCAATTAGAGCTACCCTTCCATGATCATCACCTAGTTCATAACATGATTTAAGTGGGATGTTAAGGATGTAACATTTTTGGCTATTCAAGTGCTTGGGTGAAACTTATGACCAGTTCTTGGGAATGCAATGTCATCTGGAAGTAGACATTCCTTGGAATACTGAGTGTCTCAGAAAAAACATCATTATAATTCTACAACATTGAGCAATCAAAACAAAGTCTCACCCACAATTCTACAGAAGAGCTTTTTACTTTGCACAGATTAATAGTCTTGCAGTCTTATAGAGGATGCATTTCATGGCACTGATGAATCAGCATGGAAAGCAGCAATGTACTTCCAACAATCCAAGTGGATTTTTTTCCATAATAGTCAACACCTAGCTAAAATTCAAATGTTAAGAAAATGTTTCACCTGATTTTCTTCATGCATTCTGTATTTCTTGTGTTCAATTTGAATACTTTAGCACAAAGAACATACATCTAAATTTAATTTGGGGATGTTTCATTTGCAAGTCAGCAGTCCTGTTCCTCCTGCCCTTCTGCCATGTAACTATAAACCTTCTGCCACACTGTGTGACAGGAAGTTCTCATGGATATTTTGTCTGCAACAGCATGTCTTGGTTTTGAGGGGAAGAACCAAAATGTTTACCCACAAACAGGGGAGGGGATTCCTCCACAATAATCACATCACTCTTTATCAAATTTAAGAAAAGGAACTTTAATTAGAAAATGGATATAAGAAGGATAACTGTTCTTAACTGATAAATATATATACATATGTAGGTATATATATAACTGTAAACAGACCAGAGCAAACTGCTTCCCCAACACCACAAAAAAACTGAAACACAACAACCCCCAAACCAGCAGGTTTCCTTCTGGAGAAAAGTTATACTTATGGGCAATGTCTGTGTCACAGCCCAGCTGGCTGCAGGGTGAGCTCCCAGTCCCTCTCCAGCGAGACAGATGAGTGGTGAACACTCAGATGAATTCTGTCTCGTCCTCTGTGTCCCTTGTCCCAAACCAAGAAGGAAAGCTGGAAAACGGGGAACCGCAGCGTGTCCCAGAAAGCAGCTGCGACTTCTCTCTCCCGGGTTGCTGCTGCAGCCAGGGCGGGCAGGCCACAACACTGCAGGCAGCGGTGGGACTGAAGCAGAGACTGGGACCCCAATGCTGAAACCAGGAGCAACAGCAGAGGCAGGGTGTTATGGGTTTGGCTGATGGGCCTAAATTTGGGCTTTGGAGTTCAGACCAGGCCTGGGATTGTTAGCTGACTTGAGCTGAGCTGGGCTAGCTAACAGCTGACTTCTTCTAGCCAGTGGTGTTGTATTCCATACCATGTTACAACATCATCTCAAAAGGGATAAAATCCAGTGTGTGGGAGTGGCTTAGTCAGTTCTGCCATGGCCGAGGTACTAGCTGAACGTGGTGTAGCTGCTGCCTTGTTGGAATAGGCCTTGCTCCTGGCTGTTGCCGCTGCTTGCATTTTGTTTGAATTCACGGTAGTAGAAATATTTTGTTGTTACTCTTTCTGTTTCTTGCTAGGTGTCTTTTAAAGTGCTTATGAGTCTAGAGTAATACACTTTGTATTAATTGGGGAGTGGGAAGTTATTTCTTGTTATATGTAACTTGTATAAGTGTATGTTATATTGTAGTTTTCTCTCAATTTTCTCTTTTCTGTATAAATACATATAGTTCATTTAAGCATAAACCTAGTTTAGAGGGGGGTTTTTCCCCTCTTTCTCTTCTTCCCTTTTCACTCTGTCTTGGACAGTTGGCATTTTGCCAGTTCAACCCAAGACAGAGGGGAAAAAAACTGGTTTACTCCATGGTAGCAGCAAGGAGCAGCAGCAATGGCTTCTCTCCCACAGCAGCACACACACCACCAGAGCCGTGTGTAGTCCCCAAGAACAAAAGAGACAGTCCAAGCCTGTTTCCCACCACATCTTTCCCCAATCTCCCCCACCCAAAACGATCAAGAAGGAATTGGTAGTAGTCAACTACTTCTTTTGCTAACTAATGGCATGGGGAGTTACTGACAGGGAGAGAATTTACATCAAAACTACAACACAGCACAAAACAAAAGAGAAATACTTATCAAACTCTGAATAACTCCTCCCAAGAACATTGGGAAATGAAAAAAAACTACCTGTGAGTTACAGCCATAATTCTCTGTTCACTCCCAAGAAGCCTAGGAGTCTTTAAACAGCTGAACTGAGTGACACAAAAATCAAGTTAATGACCTATGCACATTTCCGGACACATGGCCTTGTGCCTTTGGTCTCTGTATTGGGCACTGAGCTCTTCTTGAGGCTTTAAAATCCCTCCTGGCACTGTCCTTAGTGCCATCTCCTTCCTGAAGGCCACAATCTCCCATGACAGCTAGATTTAGCAGGAATCAAAAGCTGGAGTGCAATTATGAACCTTGCCAGAACTTTCATAGGAGCTAACCCTGCTGTCTGCAGAGTTTAATGTGCACAGAATCTGTAGGTGCAGTTGGTCTCTCATTGGTCATCACTTTGCTCCTGCACTTCCTCATAAACTAGAGAGCAGTTACAAACACAGCTGAGGCTTACTTAAGTAAAATGTCCACAGATGTGTGAAGAATATACCAAAAATCTTATAATGGGGAGAGGGAAAGTGTTTGAAAAGAGTTTTGAATGAATCCATGTGATTTGTAAAGCTATTTTTATGGATAAATCCATTTCATTCGCAGTTTGACAGACAAGATTCAAATATTTATGCTGATTCAAGAATAAAACCTGATTAGTTTTCTGATAAGGCATTGAGAAAAATCAGCTTTTTTTTTTAATTCAGCCAAAATGTTTATTTGTGTCGCTCTGTAATTTCCCTCAGTATTGCCAACTTGATGATCTTTTGAGCAATATTATATTCTATTATTCCAATAGAAAAAGGTGCTCACTACTCCTGGAGTTCAAAGGGAGTGTCCACCTGCCTGCCCACCTCATGCCATCACCCTCCAAACCAACACTCCAGAGCTGAATGGCTCTCCTGGCAGATTGCTGGAAGCCTTCGCTTCGGATCCCTAAGTGTGCAGCAGCCAACTGGCCTGCAAGGAGCAGCAGCAAATAGTTCAAATAAAGAAAGCACCCAAAAGTTTGGATGCCTATCTGAATACTGGCTGCTTCCATTAGTAATAATCCATTGTGCAGTGAGAGAGCCACTGCTAATGACCCCTGTTCAGGAAAGCATTGAAACAGAGGCTTAACTCTGTCCCTATTCAGGCTGCCACTTATATCTCAGTTTAAGTGCTGTGCTGAATAGACTTTTTTTTCCTGAATCAGGGCCAATTTCAGTTCATCATCCCTGAGGAACAGATGCATTCTTTTCCCCCTTTCTAACAAATGTGGAAAAAACCATATCTAATATTTAACGTGGAAGAGGGGACAGTCTAGGGTAAAAAGAGGAATCTCCTGGCTGTCTCTCAGAACACCTGTGCCACCCCAGGTCTCAGTGGTACTCACTTCTCATGGATGGTGAAGGTCACTGAGATCCTCCACCATGTGAAGCAAAAGGATGTGTCCCATCTATGTGGGTTGATGGAGAACACATCTCTGTGTTCCTAGGAAGGAGCAATTCAGGTGTTTTGCAAAATACCACAAGATTCAGGGGAGAAAGAGCTACAAATGCAAAATATTATGAGCTGTTATTTGATGAGTCATGTCTGATTACCCCACACTGAAACAGTGGTAAGAACATGTCTCATCTCCTAAGGCTCAGCTATGGCCTTATCAGCACGGGATGGGATCATGGAATCACAGACTATTCTGAGTTGAGAGGGACCCACAAGGATCATCGAGTCCAACTCTTAAGTCAATGACCCACACAGGGGATTGAACCCATGACCTTGGCATTATTACAACCAAGTTTTAACCAGATGCAGCAACTTCACTTGCCATAGAATCATAGAATGGTTTGGGTTGGAAGGGCCCTTAAAGACCATCTCATTCCATCCCCTGACATGGGCAGGGACACCTTCCACTAGCCCAGGTTGCTCAGAGCCCCATCCAACCTGGCCTTAGACACTTCCAGGGATGGGACAGCCACAGCTTCTCTGCCCAACCTCAGGGCCTCACCACCCTCACAGGGAAGAATTTCTCTCTAATAGCCAATCTAACCCTGCTCTCTGTCAGTTTGAAGCCATTCCCTTGTCCTGTCACTCCAGTCCCTTGGAAATAGTCTCCATCTTTCTTGTGGGCTCTTTTATGGCGTTTATGGTTCCACATTGAGAAAGGCGCATAATGAGGGATACTCTAAAAGGTGTAAAGGGCTGTTAAGCACCCAAGTTCCTGCATCAGTCTTTCAGATGCCCCTCATTAAAAATTCCAGGCGTTTTTTAGTTTTTTTCCGGCAGCATATTTGAAGGCAGCAGCAGTACCCTAATC
Organism: Sakesphorus luctuosus; assembly: GCA_013396695.1. Lineage (NCBI taxonomy): Eukaryota > Metazoa > Chordata > Aves > Passeriformes > Thamnophilidae > Sakesphorus > Sakesphorus luctuosus. The sequence goes on along the minus strand of VWZD01008030.1, from coordinate 119,655 downwards.
ACTGCCATTCTCTGCTTGGTAACACATGAGACTCTCATGTCATGAGACACTTCTCCTGCCAGAGAAGAAGGGCTACCTGAGCAGGGTTGTCCAAGTTACCTGAGCATTCAGCACAAAAATAGGCATATTTCCTTAAGAGTTCAACCCAAGGAAAGAAAAGGCACATCGAGACTTTTGATGTTGTGGAGGAACTGGTGATGCTCACACAACACATCCTGCAACTTGCGCCGTCAACGGTACTGGCAAACTAAATGCTGTTTATATTCAGCACAAGCAGAGGAGGAAGGAAACAGGAAGGCTAATTAAGAGTTTTCTAGGTGGTAAACACAATGACTAGAATCCGTGGAGCAGCCCTTGGTCCCACTGGGAAAATGGTATCCTGATGCCTTTAGCCCCAGTACAACTCACGAGCATCCCTGTTGCTAAGATTTAAAACCAAGTTAAAAGAGAGGTGGATATTTTCCCTTAATTTCATTGAGCTCACTATTCCCATGGAAAGGAAAAAGACGAATGTGAGGATGGTGCTTCTAATGTCCCTGGAAGCATAGAGCTAGAAAATCTTGGGAATTTGTTGCAGAGAGCCTGGAAAAGTGAAATCCACATTGAACTATGACAATATTCTCATTGCCTTAAACGTATTTCACAAGGTCCAGCTATGTAAATACAGGGACTGCTTTTTCCCTCCACACAGGGTGCAGCTTGCAAAGCCTGAGGAATTTCTGGTTACATTTTCTCATATATGATCTAGTAGCCTTCCTTTCTCTTTCATATTATATACTTATTATTACAAACAGGCAGTGAATAGACCTTTTTTTTTCCGCCTTGCATTACTTTTTTTTAAAAAATGAATTGTTATCAGATTTAATGATATGATAAGCTTTAAAGTTCCCCTGGGAAGCTACCCCAGCCATACTGATTTACATAAGCATTTTCCTACACATAATACAGCATGCAAGCTCTCTGATCTCATTATTCATTAGAAAATTAATGATAACTCTCAAACGTGAAAGCAAAGTAGTTCTGCAGAGAGTGCTGGAAATTGGCTAGTTCTCGACGCAGTAGTCATTTTCAATTTACTGCCTTGAAAAAAAGATGCTTTTAAGCAAATAAAAGGGTGCTGACATCAAACAGATACTTGTCTTGCTGCCAGGGAACGAGATGCCTTTTAAGGCAGGAAGGTGGGACTTGAGTGATGTGAATAGGAAGAAAAGAAAACAAGCCAGTCAGAGTTAAGCAGCTCTACCCCATTCATGAAAAATGTCTAGGCTCATTTCCTCATTGCCAGAGGTCTTTTTTGCTTAAATTCTAAAGCCCGTGCTCTGTTCTTGCCAATAATAAATAGCAGCCTGTTGTTAGAAAAAGTGCAAACTATGGAGTTTTTAAAAGTGCTTTTCCCCAAGCTACACAAATTGTGACATCCCTTAGACTGAGAGACAATGTTAATAAACCCCTCAAAACTTTGCTGATAACTATATCCTGGAATTGAGATTGTTGTGGAATGAACTGTGGCATATTCACTCCTGGGGAGCAAGAGCCGATAATCAAGGATGGAGTGAATTGCCATATGACTGACCAGATTAAGATCTGATTTTTATCTTGGCTCTATTTAGATTATAGGATCAGCAATGGGAAAGGATAACTCTGCTATGCAAATCTGCTAGTTTTGGATATGACTAACAAACAGGATGATTGTTTCTGTCGCTGTAGTAACACAACTGAGGGAAAAGGGACTCTCTCACAGTGTCTCGAAGTGGAACACCTTTGTGTTCATCTCTTCCAGCAAAATGTATGAAACCTGTGCCTGCTGCTTGTTGAAGCAGATATAATCTCTCTTTGTGAGATTTGATTGCTGCTTTTTAATGCAATTCATAGCTCAGATAGCAACAGAAATTGCTCTGGGGTGTGGTAGAAAAGGGCTATTAGACATGCACTGTAACATCCTGTTTTGGAACTGGTTTAGTATGAGGTTCACAGGCTCAGCATTAGAAAATTCTGCACTCAAGCTGTCACTTGCCAAATTTTTTGCACATTAGTTTTGTTCTTTTTTCTTTCCTGTGATTGGTAGCAATGTAAAAGGAAACATCTGGTTCTTCGGGGTCCAAATTAGGGGATGCCATAGAAAAAAGCACTCCAGAGCAGATTTAAAATAACAAGGCAGTGTGAGAATTTGTGCCATTTGCGAACTCTTCCAGTAGGGAACCAGAAATCTGTCGCCAAGGTGGGAATTCCACCAGTGCTGAAAGAGTACCATCATTTTATTGATGTTTTGACCACATCTTCAACCATTATAATTTCCAACAAATAGAGGATGTAAAATAATTACAAAACTAAGAACCATTCTGTTATATCTGCCACTGGAGTGTAGTTCAGAGGAAAAGACTTTCACATCTTTTCTGAGTTGACGTAAATGTCCTCCAAGGGACATCTGTCAGAGAGACAACGTTGCTATGGAGGGCTAATCACAGAATCACAGAATGGTTTGGTTTGAAAAGGACCTTAAAGATCACCCCATTCCAAACCCCTGACATGGGCAGGGACACGTTGCACTAGCACAGGTTGCTCAGAGCCTCATCCAGCCTGGCCTTGGACCCTTCCAGGGATGGGACAGCCACAGCTTCTCTGGGCAACCTGTGCCAGGGCCTCCCCACCCTCACAGGGAAGAATTTCTTCCTAATGAATGTATATGTTTGGGGTTAAGATTAAAATCTCTGATGGTTCTTTATTAATAATAGCAGCTATTTGGCTAAAATATCAAGACATGTTTGCAGAGACAAAAAGAGATTTCCAGGCTGGAAGGAAAGGAAAATTTTTCTTGTTCTTATGTGATTCATCAGCTGCAAGGCTCTTATATGGAACCCCTCAAATCTGCACTAGAAACTATAGAACACAAAATGAAAATCTCTTCTCCACAGCATAAATCTGTGTAGTCCCAAACTTGCAGCTAAGAACAATTTAATCAATATGTACAAATGTCTGGAGAGGGCTGATGGTCCAGAAAAGCAACGGAAGTGTCCCACTCAAAGCAGGAGCTGGGCCTGACCTGTCTGAGCCATTGGATACCAGAACAGAACAATGCAAAGAAGCTTTACAAGCAAGGTTGTGAACCCCTCAAACCACCCATGGCATGAATCCCAATCTGCTCACAGTTGAAATATAGCCACAGACAGACAATATGATTTCTCTACGGGAGCTGGAGACAGAGTTGGAAACAGCCCGGAGGTCAATCTGCTCTAACCCAACAGCCCACTGACCTATACAACCTTAGAATTACAGGGATTATTGCTGTCACAGTAGTGTTTAGGAGCCCCAAGGACTGTGATATTGTGTAGGGTAAATTAAGTAGGGTACAGAAAAGGTGTACGAAGCTTCAGAGTCATTCCCTTATGTCCAGCAGACCTAAACCTTAACTGTGAAAGACAAACTTTAAGATATGAGACGTCCCTAGGTGGATGACCTGTAGGTTTCTGCAGCTGGGGAAAGTCTCAAGGAGAACTCACTCTGAAGACAGTGCCCAAAGAAAATGGGTCACTGCAGTCTGGGGAAAATCCTAGAGGACAACCACAGGGATGAACTGAGGTCAGGGTTGCTCTAAAATTGGAATCTTGTTTTTTCTAGGAGTTACAAAATGCTCCAAAGCTCTAATCTAGTCCCAGACTGGGGTTTCCTACAATGAGCTTCCATCTTTTCCTTGTAGGTGGTGTCTGCAGCTAAAACAGGAGGATCTGGTAAAGCCCAAGTATTTCTAATTATTATGGCTTGTGTAGTAAGCATGGACAAATCCTGGTGTGGCCACAGTGCAAGGCAAGATGGAAAGCTGAAGGCAGTGGGGTAGATTTATTACCAAACTTCAGCCATCAATTTCAGGGCTAATATTGCCTCATACTAATTCTTGTGGAGACATTTTCTTATGGAATTGTATGGCAATAAACAAGTCCTGGTCAGACAGTGACACAGGACAAGTGCACAGTGATACTTCTAGTTCAGCCCCCAAGTTTGGAGCCTGGGTAGGAGTGCACTGCTGTGGGCCACATTTTTAAGATGGGTGCCTAAATCCACAATTCTGCTCCTAAAAGCAGGTACTTAAGAATCTAAAAATAGGTCTGCATAATTATCCTTTGGAAAGCAGTTTTTAAACTGTGCAGCTGACACTTGCGAATTCCAAGTGGCTGATCAAACTGAATAGAAAACTGTAGCTATAAAATGAATGAGCCACCAGACTAGATTGAAAAGACCAGGTTATTATGACGAGAAAAGCCAGTAGCCCTTTTCCTATGATCACCAGCACTCTCATTTCCACAGTACAAAGTTCAGTGAAGGTGACAGTTTAGTCCAGTACCCCACATCTGGATAGTGCCCTGTTCTGTATTTTGCTTTGTGCTTTTATCAGACTTGAATTTTATTTCAGTGGGATGCTCTCTTTAATGTGCAAAGTTTGTAAGGCAGCCTGTATATCCAGTAAGCTATTAACCACAAACCTCCGAATCCAGGGGAAGAGAGGGGAGGGCAAAATTACTGGAAATTGAGATATAAAAAATTTAATGGTGTGGGTATTAGTTGAAGAAAGGAGAAGGTGTAGCTTTATGAATCACACTGAACAGAATAAAACTCTCGGTGTGGAAATCTATATTCATGAGTCCCTCACAAAATCTCTCTCTCTTTCAGAGTAGTTATTCCCATGATATGCAGCAGGTACCTGCAAAGTGACATGCAAACAGCAGAAGTTGAACTGTAGCATTTAGAGTTGCTTAAAAAACAGTAACAATAGCATCAGTTTTAGTATTGCTGTTCCTGATGTGATAACTGCTTTAAGAAGCTCCTTGCCTTGAGTGTTGATGTGGAGCCACTCCATGTACATGATCTAGCAGAAAGCTGGACAGCAGCAATGCACAACACCTGGTATGGGTGGTCCAGGATTGACCTCTCAACAGGGTTTTAAGTCCTTGGACCAACAAGGTGAGATGACACAATGCTTACCTTGGTGTCTCATGGAGGTGACAATTGTGACCCGGTGTTACAAGTCCTAAATTAGATTCATCCTTGTCTCAAACTACATCCATAAATGTATCATTTTAGATGACCTGAATAGTGGAGACAATTTTTCGAACAAGAACATCTAAGAGAGAAAAGAACACTAAATTTAGAGTCCGCGTTTCTGCCTGTTGGCTGGTGCCCCTGCCTATGGCAGCAGGGTTGGAACTGGATGATCTTTAAGGTCCTTTGCAACCCAAGCCATTCTGTGATCCCATGATTCTATGACATCAAGAGAAGCCTACAGAGCAAGCTCAGACAGAGATACCCAGAGACAGGAAGGACAACTGTCAATTCTACTGCTGCCTTTAGGCAGTCATATGACTAGTTCCTAGTCTCCCAGTTTCCTAGAAACTAGAGTTTCTAGTCTCACCTGATCACTTGGTGATAGATGAGCCTAATCCTGACCTGGATTTCCAGAGAAATATGAAATTGTATAAGACTTTTTCTGCAAATCATATTAACTTCTCCTTCTTTGGCTCCTGGAAGGTGTTTCCATTACACGCTGTGACTCTGCTGGTACCAGGTATCTTGGGATAGCGATATTCCAGAGAAGGAAAAAATGTCTGATATGATGGTACTAGTCTGCTGCAGATCCCAGAAGAAGAAGAGTGTCAACTAGATCTGAAGCTCATCCTTTGGGACAGAGAAGACAAAACATATTTACAGTCTTCACTAGATCTGTGCAGGAGATGATCTGTAAGAGATACTTCACAGTTTTCCTCTCCTCCTCTCTTCAACCTAAGAACCATCCAACGTTTTTATTCCAGTAGACATGCTAATGTTAAGTCATATAATTCTAAAAGCACATGTGATATATTTAGATCCATATTCTATTACATTTACCAGATACTTTGCACACTTCACTATGGAAGTTTGTGCTGTGCAGCAAGATGAAGTTCACCATTACTGGTTGTTTCATGTGGCCATTAAACAATGTTCATGGACACAAGCTCACAGCAATGGCAGAAGAGTAAGTACAATTCAAAGTGATGGATCTCAAAAACGGAGTGCTGGAGTGTTTTAAGATCAAACTCCTCCTGTATTGGAACAAATGTCATTTTTTCCCTTTAAAAGGATTTTTATTTTTCTAATGTAAAGAAGTAAAGAATAGAAGTAAATGCTCACATTTGATTCCTCAAAGTCCAAATAACTCCAAAATATATACATTTTTTTTTCTTTATAGCAAGGAGATCCATCAAATACTCAGAGCAAACTTGGCATGGCGTGGATGATGGAGGTCATGGAGACTGCCCAGCAGTTTTTCTAAGACAATATGGCAAGCCCAAACCACGCAGATCTTCCTCTCTCCTCATCATGTGCTGCTCCTCACTGATTTTAAGGACTAATTCTATTAGGAGAAGCTCAGAGAAGATGCTGGGGGGCCAGGAAACTTGGATAACCCTCAGAGTCAACAGTCAGTGTAAATCTGTGTCCAGCTCTGTGCCTACGGAATTTCATGGCATGTGACTCCCAAATACTCCCATGGAAAGGCCACTCACTGGGGTACGATTGAGCTCTTTGCAAAGGGTTCATGTGACATCTGTACAAATCTCTGTTGTACCACACCTTTTGGAACCTTAGCAGAGCTGCTAAAACTGAAGAGGAGGATAAAGCCACCCTTTTTCTAGAGATTAAGTCCTATGAAGAGGTGCTGAGGTTGCTGGGTGGGCTTAGCCTGGAGAAAGGAGACTCAGGGGGGATCTTTTCACTCTCTACAACTCCTGACAGGAGGTTGTAGCCAAGTGGGAGTCGGGTTCTGCTTCAGAGAAAAAGGGACAAGGAATGAGGAACTGGCCTCAAGCTGCTCCAGGGGAGGTTCAGGTTGGACATCAGGAAGAACTTCTTTGCTGAAAGGGTGGTCAGGCATTGCAAGGGGCTGCCCAGGGAGGTGGTGGAGTGCCCATCCCTGGAGGTGTTCAAGGAACAACTGGACATGGCACTCCGTGCTCTGGTTTAGTTGCCAAGATGGGGATTGGTCACAGGCTGGACTCACTGCCCTTCGAGGTCTTTTCCAGCCTAAATGATTCTGTGATCCTGTTTTATCGTTCTTTAGGGTCTATACCTGGCCTGACACCTATGCTATCTTGTTTCAGTGGGATAAATTTGCACAGCCCTGTGTTCCAAGACTCCTGTGCCAGTATGAAGAGTCCTGGACCACCATCCCCACCCAGGCACTTTGGTACAAACAGCTGAGGAGCCAAAGCAGTAGATCTTGTCCCATGGAACAGGGGTGACTGCGTTCCACTTATTTTTACTTCTCTGCATCTAGTAATTATGCCTTTTGGTTGAAAACTCTTACCAACCTCGTGGCAAACACACACTGTATGATTTGTGTGGTGCTCTTGCAAACGCACGTTTGTGCTCAGTTTGGCAGAGATGAGTTTATTGGTATGAGCTGCAGCAGCAATAAAACCAAGACACTTTTAGATAATGTCACTGATGGACATCACAAAGTTAACATCAACTGTGTTCCTAAACACCAAGGGAACAACTTCTTGCAACAGGTTGTAATTAGTAGGGCTTAGACCATGCTTTAATTTGTTGCTTAGTACTCCCAGGAAATTGGTTCTGTGGGACAGGGAATAGGAGAAGAAACTGGAAAATGCATGTCCCAAACTTTTATTCCTGTGAGTCACCCCACTGGAGCCAGTAAAACCACCCACATCAGGAGCAGACTTGTGAAATAGGTTTCTTCCTTTTGATTAAATTGCACAGAGAGGAACATAAGCCACAGGATGATAATATTGATACCCCCAAAGCCATGCACTTCCTCCCAATACTTCACCTCTTGGCTGGGTATTTTTGCAAGATTTCTTCTCTGCACAGCAAGCAGTGGGAGCTGGGAACAAAGACAACCAGGGAAGCTGCTGGTCCTGCTGTTTCCCACCCGGCAAGCCCAGCTGATGGCTCGGAGCGCGGTGCTGAATGGCGCATAGCCTCCTAACAAGAACAGCAAGCCTGAGAGTGTTTGCCTCCACTGCTATTCAATCAGGGTGCCTTGCAGCTCGAATTGCTACTATTTTGTGGGTCACTACCTCCTCCAATATTCTATGCCCTCTCATGTTTTCTTTTCATTTGCTATGCAGGCTCGCAGACCTTCCTGCTAGGTTTCACTTGGGAGGCCCAGAAGCCCTGTTCTGCAAATCCTAACAGGACCTTGATGGATGTTAATGTCTCTGCCTTTCATATCATTTTACCACTGAAACCTTTGATCTATCAGCAGTCTTTATATCAACACAGCCATCGCATAAAATGGAGAATATGACAAAAATATCTGCCGTGCTAAGGCAGAGTATTTCCCCCCACCCTTCATAAAAATGCAGCACTGGGGAGTTTACTTCAACCTGCAGCAGCCAGATGTGCCATGAGGGTAGAACTGGGAGCAAAAAACTTTTTTCATTTTATTTTTTTTCCTAAAAGCAGTCTGGTAAAGGAAATTGTAAAGCAACAAGTACTGTACATTATGATTCAGAGCAGCAAGGGACAGCTGGAGAGACTTGATTGGCTCCAGCCCAATGAAACAGAGGCTTCTTGTGACCAGCTGCTGTGCTGCAGCATGAATGACAAGGGTAATAATTGATTACTAACTGGCAGCTCAAAAGGAAGAAAGAATTAACAAGAGTGATGAGGTGCTTTACAGCTTGGTAACTGTAAAATCAGTAGAACAATTAGGGGAGAAAGAAAGGGGTTTCACTTCTTACCTTAGTGTTACAAGGACAGTGCTAGTTAGTGTAAATTGCATGACAAGCAAGCCAGAGGGGCAGGTCAGTGGGTATGGGGACGTTGCACACCCACAGGTACCACAGGATCGTCCAGCTGCCAGGATCCTGTCCAGCTGCCAGGAAGCAGCTAAAACTCCATCAAAAGCACTCAGCCATGCCAGTGACATTGGTAGGCAAGGCAAGGTCTCTGAGCCACCAGTCATAATATCATAGCAGGACTGAAACCTTCAGCAAATGGTGCATTGTGGCAAACCAACCCTTTGCCTTTCAGAATACACACATGCCTTTTTCCTTTCCTTCTTTTTTTTTCCGTTTTCTTTTTGTTGTTGCTTTGTTTTGTTTTTTTTTTCTTCTTTTTTCCCCTTTCTTGTAAGTGGCTTTTGTGTTTATTGGATGCATTGTTGCTACACCTTTCTTCGAAGGGCTGGTAGTGACCTCATGCTCTGGGCCCTCTAAAACCTTCTGGTCACCGAGAGCCAAGCTCTCTGCCCCTTTTTTATGCAGAGTAGCACCTCTCTTTGGGCCAGATCACTGCCAGCATGCCAATGCAAAGAGTAAGGGGCCATAACGTGCCCCGTGTCTTGCTTCTCACACACAGGGGAATAAAAGCCTCTGCGGACTCTGCCCTTTCCTTAGCCCGAGTGGGAAGAGGGGAGAACTTGATGGATCGTTCATTTCCTTTCCCAAGGCATCTGGCAGCAAGAAGCATGTGCTGTGCCAGCTCCAGCCCCGTCACGGTTTTCTCCCTTCCCAGAGCAGCAAGGAGACAGGTCTGTTCCAGCGGGAGCTCAGCAGTGGGTGGCTCCTTTTCTGCTCTAGCTCCCTGTGAGCAGAGCTGATAAAATCAATGGGACTAATTATGGGGAAAGGTATCATTCATCAGGAGGAAAGCTGGCAGCCTCTGGTCTGACATATGGAAAATGCTCCTCTAGCTGGTTGGAGCCTCTTCAGCACAGCCCACCCTCACCCCTCCTCCCGCTCCTGAATCTGCCATCCTTGTGCTTGTGAAGTAGCTCCTTCTCCCTGGCAAGGTCTGACACCTTCCAACTCACAGTTAGTAAGACTTTTGTCTCCTATCTTTAGCCATTTAAAAGCTCAACAACCCATCCAAACTGGGGGGTTACCCACCTTCTACAACCACTACAATGAAAGCTCTACTCCCCAGAGCTGAATTCTTCCTGCCTACCTCAAATGACTATTCAGGGATGGTGCACCATGCACTTGTCACTCTGGTCTATGAACTTGCCTCAACAACTAGCTAAGAGCTGACTTTGAATTTTCTTGAGGGTAAAGGCAGAGGACAGGCATTGTCATGTCCTGTTTGGGGTCTTACTCTGAACTTTGAGACCAGTGAGGTCAATGAGAGCGTTTGGGATTGGTCCCTCTGCAAACAGAGGCACAACACCCTGAGTGGGAGGACAGTGGGCTCAGGTGGCTGCTATGGCATTCCACTACCAAGAAAAGCTGCTCCAGGACAGGGGTGACTTGGGCTGTCCTTGCTCCCACTGAGTGGAACACCAATGGAACAAGTTTCAGACAGAGGAGGTTGCAGGGGAGGTCAAGATGTAAAAATGCAAGTGGTACAAGGGGCATGCCCTCATCAGTTCACCCTTGAAGACTCCTAAGGACTGGAGAGGGAACTTTACTAGAAAGTCTACCAAAAATTCAAAGCCTAGGGGTGGGTTGGCAAGTCTGTGGGTTTTGTTATTATATACACAGTGCAAAAATGTGCTTGACTAATCTAAACCTTGTGTTGCTTTCTTACGCTGCAAGAGCAATTACAGTTGAGAAAAACCCCACACATCACCCAATATGGGAACACGTTTTTTTCATGTTTGACATTTTTACATTTTTACTGACAGGGCAAAGCCTATGATTTAATCAGTCTCCATTTCCCAGAATTGCTGAGAACGGATTGGCCCCTCCTCCACATTTCTCAAAGGACTTATGATTGGAAAGAAGGCCATGGAAAGCCCAAAGGAGTTGACTCCATCTATCATGAAACACTGGTGAACCAGGAAAAAAGAAGGAAAAAAATACTTTCTCCCAAGGTTGTTGGTGTGTGCACTGCCGTGCACATAATGATTGTGAACTTCTGTGGCAGAAATGGGATGAGTTTGAAGAAACAAGGTATTTTTACCACTTGTCCAGAAAAAAAGAAGCTATTCTCCTTTTCTTTTACTAGAGCAGATGCCTTCCACATATTTTTTTCCACTTTTATTGCTCTTTGTAGTAAGAACTCCACAACCTGGTGGGGAGGGAAAGAGGGAAGGAGGGAGGGAGGAAGGAAGGGAGGAAGGAAGGGAGGAAGGAAGGGAGGGAGGAAGGGAGGAAGGAAGGGAGGAAGGGAGGAAGGAAGGAAGGAAGGAAGGACGAGCTCTGCTCTTGTCCAAAGTGATGGAGCCTCCTTCGAGTGTCAAACGAATTGATTTCAGTATGTACCAAATAAGACACAAATTACCAGCATCCTGGCCCAAGAAAAGCCAAGCAGCAGCTGTTTCCTCCAGAGAAGAAGGACACACAGCTGCAAGGAAGAAAGAGGAAACAATCAGGTGGTTACAGAGACAATAGCAAACTGGAAGCTGAGCATAAATTATGTCATCACTGCTGAACAAGTTTTTTAGAGCTTGGAAAGAATTAAAGACTAGAAACATTAAAAATAGAAACCAATGAACTTGTCAAAACTGCAAGAGCACACTTAACTTCTTTCTTCAGCCCCCCTCCATGCATGCTGGAGGGATGCCCTCTTTTGCTGGGAATGGAAGGGGACCACAGGTGACCAGAAGAGATCTCACCCTGTTGAATTATGGCATAAAAGTGCTCTGAGCACCTGGGGGCAGCCAGAAGTAAGATCCACACTTGCTCTGCAGACAGAAAGGTGAGTTGTAGGTGCTGTTAGCAGATAAAACCTTGCTGTCAGTGACTTACCACTTTGCCACATATACTAAGTTCTAGTGTTACCTATGCAAGAGCTTTGTCCATAGTGGAAAGGAACATCCTGGGGTTAAACTGTTGGTTTGGTTTTTTCCTAGACATTAGCAAAAATAGATTGGCTGATTATAAAAACAAAGAGGTGGAAAGCCAGATTGTCTTGACTATGCCTAGAAAAAATATATCTATGTGGTGATTTTTGACCTGATGTTTTCAAAAACTCCAAATTCAAATCTAGTCCAACTCCTGGCTCTGCACAGGACACCTCAACAATCTCACCATATGCCTGAGAGCGTTGTCCAAATGCTTCTTGAACCCTATCAGAAAGAAGTAAGGTATGAGGGTTTCTCAGTCATCACTGCTTACAGCTCAGAGGTCTCAGGTTTTGCTGCAAAGCCAAAGGAAAAAAGGTCTGGCAATCTTCAGTGTTAAGGATTCAGAAGGACAGAGCAAGAAAAGGAACTACCTACCTGCAAGTGAACTCCCCTACCTGAAACTACTCAAAGAAGTGAGTCTGGCTCCTCTGGCTTTCCAGGCAGCTCCAGTGGGACTTATTAAGTGAAAAGGACAGTACAGGAAAGGATTTGCAATCTCTGTTAGAAACCCAGATTCCTGTGTAAAGTGTCTTTGGAACCTTTCAATACCTTTCCAGCAACTTGTTCTGGTCACTGAAGGTTTCTGAAAACACATTAACAACAGGAGCAGCAAGATAACTAATAAATTGTGAATTATCATCATCATCACATTATTATTCCACCAGATTTACCAATATAGAAGGAAGGGTAATTCCTCTTTATAAATTATCAACTGCTGCTGAAAGTGCAACTCTGTCTTACAAAAACTTCCAGATATTTTTCTCTGCATTGCTTACCACATGCTAAATGCATCACAATCTACCAGGCACCCCTACAATTTCAAGCTTATTTTATGGCTTCTGCTATTCTACAGAATATTCTGCAGAGTTCTGCTGTAAGGTCAGAGGAGGGACACCAAGATGATCAGAGGGATGGAGCAGCTCTGCTGAGAGGAAAGGCTGAGAGAGCTGGGATTGTTCAGCCTGGAGAAGAGAAGGCTTTGGGATGACCTGATTGTGGCTTTGCAGTGCCTGAAGGGAGCCCACAAGGGAAGACGGACAGAGACTATTTCCAAGGCCTGGAGTGACAGGACAAGGGGAATGGCTTCAAACTGACACAGAGAGCAAGTTTAGATTTTAATCTTAACCCCAAACACATACACTCATTAGGAATACATTCTTCCCTGTGAGGGTGGGCAGGCCCTGGCACAGGTTGCCCAGAGAATCTGTGGCTGCCCTATCCCTGGAAGTGTCCAAGGCCAGGCTGGATGGGGCTCTGAGCAACCTGGGATAGTGGAAGGTGTCCCTGCTCATTGCAGGGTGTTGGAAAGAGATGATCTCTGGGATTCCTTCCAACCCAAACCCCTGTATGATCCTTTGATGATTCTATGAATAAATCAAGATACATGTGGATTTTGACAATAATATTCCATGAGCCCATTTAAGAAAGAGGAAAATGTGGAGGCATCATGAGATGTTACAAATAAGGTCACAAAGGAATAAGCTCACAATGAAGTGGAAATGTGCCTTGTGTGACTGTAATCAGGTTAAAATTACCTATGATTCAAATTGAAAGTAAAAGGAACTGATATTGTCATTGCTTGCAAATAAAGGGGGCTGGAGGTAGTATTATTAAGCAAAAGTGAAAGCATTACAGAATAAACACCTATTGTCTGGTTACATTCTCATTTCTTCACCTACACAAGTGCAGGGTTTCCCCTTTACTGTGGTCAAGCTGTCAGAACTAAAAAAATCATTTTTTCTAAACCAATTTCATTTCAGTAGAAGTTAGCAACACATAGTGCAAGACCCTGGGAGAACTGCTCTGAGAAGAGCATTGGTCTTTGGTAAGGCACTGGACAGACATTTCTGTAATGGGTGCAGCTTCTGGGTCCTTCAGGGTTACTATGTCTGCTTGAGTCATTCTGTGCTTCCATTCCCCAGAGCCCCAGATTTACCCTTTGTGTGCAGAGTAAATTCATGACAGAAGTACCACAATTCTGCCTTCAAATGCTGGGCCCCTCACAGCAAAGTCTGGAGCTTCCCAAGACTGCAACAAAAGCAGCTGGGGGAAAAAAATTCAAGAATTAGGGCATATAGGGGAGTTAGGTGTTGGTCTTTGTCTTTAATATTGGATATTTTTTTCATTAAATCGTCACAGTAAAATGCAAGAACAGGTCTGGGAGGTGAGATCTGCAGGACAACCTTTGGACTTAGGTAGCTTGTGACAGACTAACAGGTGGAACTTCAGGTCAAACTAAGGAGACCTGACCTTCTAAAGTAGTTGTTGTCCCTGATACTTCTTTGTAAGAGGCTTTCTAGATGGGCTGTGTATGATAATTTCCCACTGTCTGTCTTTCTAGGGCTGCAAATCTCCCAATCCTTCTGAGAGCTTCCCAGCACACATTTGTGCTTCTACCTCATCCAGGCCAGGGAGACAGAATCATGGAATGGTCTGGGTTGGAAGTGACCTTAAAGATCATCTTGTTCCACCCCCTGCCATGGGCAGGGACACCTTCCTCTAGCCCAGGTTGCTCAGAGCCCCATCCATCCTGGCCTTGGACACTTCCAGAGATGGGGCAGCCACAGCTTCTCTGGGCAACCTGGGCCAGGGCCTGCCCACCCTCACAGGCAAGAATCTCTTCCTAATATCCAATCTAAAGCTACTCTCTGTCAGTTTGAAGCCATTCCCTCTTGTCCTGTCACTTCAGGCCCTTGGAATTAGTCTCTCTCCATCTTTCCTTCAGGTACTAGAAGGCCACAATCAGGTCACCCCAAAACTTCTCTTCTCTCAGCCTTTCCTCTTAAGGAGAGGGGCCCCATCCCTCTAATCATTTTGGTGATCTTCTCTGGACTTGCACCAACAGGTCCATGTCCTTCCTGTGCTGATCCCCAGGAGAAGATGAGTGCCAGGGATGGATCAGGGCACTGTGAATCTGGGAGTAAACCAAACAGGAAGGATATGGTCTTGCAGGATGTTTGTCACATTACTTGAAGTTTTAAAGACCTGATTATGGGAGAGGCAGCTCTTTCACTCCAACGTGCTTCCAAGTCTGGGGACTTCTCACTGTCTCAGAAGAGCAGTGCGAGCACAGAAGGGCTTCAGTGCACACAGGGAAGTGCCACTGCTGAGAGATGCAATGAGTGAGCACAGAGAAAATCTCTCTCAGTTCATTAAAATGTAAGGCTTAGAGCCTGGAAGAGGGAAGGTTTGAACCAAACCTATGGAAAACGCCTGTGGAATTTCATAGAAAAAAAAAATTGCAGATTTTGAAAGCTTATTGGGAATATACGTCCCCCTGAAAGGGTTTTGGGGGTTTTGCGCTCACTTCCTTGAAATCTGTCCTCACATATTTCTGTGGATCCTCCTGCATTCATACCTATTACATTTCACCAGACTTTTCCATGCAGACATGCAAACTGAAACCACAGAAAATACTTTCATGCACCCTCCACCCTGCAGAGCAAACCCACCACGTTCTCCCCGGCTCCAGTGCGGTGTGACGTGGCAGCTTCCTCAGAGGTGCCAGCCAGGCAGAGAGGCAGCACAACCTGGGTGGAGGGAAATAAAGCCAGCTTTTAGGGGGAAAAAATCCTGTGCTCCTAGCTTTTTTCCTTCTTTCTTTTGCAGCCAAGCTGCACAGCACTACATGGATGGACTCACAAATCTTAGGAAGTTTATAATCCAGTCTTAGGAGAGACAATCCTAAGTATGAGGTGCCAGTCCCAAACTGGAGGTGTCCACAAGCTATCAGATGCAGCTCTGGTGAAAGTGAGTGTATTTCCTATTGGGACCAGAGGGAACTCCTCCCAATTACACTAATGCTGCATATGGCCCCTTTAGTAACTTATTTTTAATTGTTGGACATTGTTAAAAAAAATAAAGACACTGGGAAAATGTGCATTCTATCAAGTGTTGTGAAACTGTCTGGGTTGGAGAAGGCTCAGTTTTTAATAAAGGAAACATTCATTGCATCCCATTTCAAGGACTTCCATTAGATAGAAAGCAGGAAGCTGAAGCTTTGCTCTTGCCTGTTCTCCCTCCCCTTGCTAGCAAAAGACAACATTTTAAATGAAAAAGAAAAGGGGGGTGGAAAAAGGAGGGGCAAGGAGGAAATTGTGTAACTGTGAAGGCCAGAGAGGTTTCCTCACCTTTGCCAAGGTCCAAGCCTGGCATCACATAGACTGTGAGAGGATTGGGTGCTAAACTGGCTCTGTGGAGATCCTGACTGTATCCCATTCACTGGAAAAGGTGACAGACTAACCTTTTTCCAACTACTCTCGGGTTAATTTTTGAAAAGTTCCTATGGAATGTAAAAAAAAATATTTTAGAGGCAGATTTAAATGAACCTGAAAACTCAGCATTTGCTCCTTGATTCATTTCCAGGCGTACCCACAGTCTTCAGTCCTATTACATTTCCATAGGCATTTTCCACCAGGATGGAAGAGAGTTTTAGGTATAGTTCGTTCTTCCCAGCTTCCCTCTCATCTGCTTCCTCCTTATTGTTTTCATCTGCCAGTATATCCCGGCCTGATTTGTCATAATTTCATGTTGACATACTGGAGTAAGACAATTGCAGCTGCTCTCCCTGAAGAATGCAAACAGGGATCTGTCATCTCCTCTCCCTCCCCTCCCCCTCCTGGGAAGGATGGATTTCACTGGGAATGGCGGCACCATCGCCACCAGGAAGGGGCTGCAGCCTGCCCGGGCAGAGGGGCTGGCAGATGATCCCTTGTCACTCACATCTTTGTTTGGATAGCACAGTTTCTGCCCACACTAAATGCTCCCCAGTCCAAGTGTGTGTATGTTTATGTAGTCAAACTCCGGGATGCGAACGGCATTCCTCTTATCATACGGAGAGAGGATATGAGCTCATTCATAAAGAATCCCAGCGCTGGGGTGCCCCACTCAGTTAATCCAAGCATCCCCTGCATGCCCCTTCTTCTGAGAGGGTGGAAGAAAAGCAAAGCACAGTGCTATTGGCTTTTAATAAGTGGGATAATATATTTCAGAGAGGAGCTCAGACAGGAGAGGAAATGAACTTGGCTAGACAGTCACTTAAAATAAAAAAAAGGGGGGGGGGGAATTTGCAAAACTCATTCTGTTATGTCATGTAAATATAGTTGGCTTGGTTAAGACAGGCTGATATAAGATGCTGAATAGGGCTACAGGCTGCCTCTCCCCTTTGGACAGATTTAGCAGCACAGCACCATTTATTAGCCAGCTTGATAAAGAAATAAACACATTACAGGCTTGGCAGTTGCTGGCTGTCAAAATAAGCAAAGCTCTAAAATGTTGTGAGCCTCTGATCTTGGAAAATGGGCCTAGGAGTGTTAGAGCACCCAGAGGCTTCACCTGGGCTGAGAGTTCTGCTTGTGTGGTGTTCTTTGCATGTTTGGGCTTAAAGCAAGAGCAACAAGCAGAGGCTCAGCATCCACACAAATAGGAGTGCAACTGGGACACAGCAGAGCACTGGAAAGGTTTCCTGCCAAAGCTTTGGCTGAGCACACAACCCCCAAGTGGTGAAGTAATTAATAAATGAGATTTAGATAAGGGAAGAGCAGGGCAGAACAGGGAAGCTATTGGCACTGAATGGGCAGGTTGGGTGGGGCTTTGAGCAACCTGAGCCGGCAAAAGGTGTCTCTGTCCATGGCAGGTAGGGTGGAATGAAAGCATCTTTAAAAGTCCTTCCCACTCCAGGCTATTCTGTGGTTCTGAGATTCTATGAATGTGGTGTTACTGGTCCAGTGGAGGCTGCGGAGATGCTGAAGGGACTGGAGCATCTCTCTTGGCAGGAAAGGCTGAGGGAGCTGGGACTGTTCAGCCTCCAGAAGAGACACTGAGAGGGGACCTCCCCCACATCTGCCAGTGCCTGCTGAGAGGGGGCAGAGGGTGTGGTGATACTGTTTGGGCTCTTTCAGAGGACATTAAAAAGCTAGAAATGGTTCAGAAAGGAGCTGCAAGGGTCCTGAAAACCTGCTCATTATGAGGCCAGAGCTGACTCTCCCCATAGGCAAAGCGGGAAAGTACCACTGCAGAGGGCTCACACCAGAAGCCTTCTGAATCTTGATCTAGCATCTCACCCATGAGACACTCCTCTCCTTTGGGATTTTATTCAGAAAGCCATGGCTGACATCACAGCATCATAAAATCTTCTGAGTAAGAACAGACCCACCAAGCCCAACTCCTGGCCCTGCACAGGACACTCCAACAATCCCACCCTGTCCCTGAGATCATTGTCCAAACACTCTTTGAGCTCTGGTAGCCTTGGTGCTGTGCCCACTGCCCTGGGTACCCTGTTCAGTGCCCACCAACCTCTGGGGGAAGAACCTTTTCCTAATATCCAGCCTAAGCCTCCGCGGCACAACTTCATGCTGCTCTCCATATTCCCATCATGTTTCTGCACAAGCCTATAATCAGTCTGTCAGAAGGAACAGGATCATCTGTGTACAGGACTGAGTGAAATTGTTAGAAATGGAGGCAGACACACATTATATGATTTATTGTCATGATAAATCCATTCTACTCTTCTGTTTAAATTTCCAGCTCCTGAAGATATGTGGTGACATAACCAACTCACTGGTATTCTCTCAGTGATTCATCAGTGCCTGTTGTTGATGAGAAAGCTTAAAAATGTAACAGGAGATGAATGAAAACTGAAAAATGCAAACAGAACTTGAACTACTTCCTAAATCTCATTTTTCAGCCACTCCCGTAAATACTTGCAGCCTGAACTTTTGGCACTGGCAATATTTCTTAAGCTTTCAAGTGCAGGGAGCAAATCACAGTCTTTGAAACTTAATGGGGATTTACTATCACAAATATGCAAACTTCAACACTTGTGATTTTGTAAGTGGTTTATAATTTTCAACAATTGATTTTAAAACTTTTTTTTTAATTCTCATGCTGAGAATTTAATTAATTAATTAATTAATTAAACTTTTTACTAGAAGTTTTCAACCACACAGTAAAAATTATTATAAAATTTTAAACAACCTGATAAGAATTATTATAAAAGAAATATTATAAAAGAATTTGAAGAGAAAATATAAATTGAAAATTAAGATGACTTGAAAATATTAATCATATTTATTGACCTTTCAACTCAGCTAGTAATTTTGGATGCTATTCCTAATCATGAATCAATTTAAAGGAGCCCCATTGTCAGAAGAATTCAGTTTCAACTGTGAATATGCAGCACACAGAAAACCAAGTCCCTCTGAGGTATCACATTATGAACAGCTGGAAGTGAGGCACAGAAGTGCAGCAGCCACTTTAAAAACTCTGGTCCATAATGGAGCTACAGAGGTAAAATATCCTATACTACTATACTATATCCTGTACTGCTTTTTCCACATATGCAGTGGAGAGTATCATAATCATTGGAAGGTGGCTCTCCACACAACAGGGTTCAGATGAGATACAGGGCTCTACACTGACTCTGATGACAAAACAAATCACAGAATCACAGAACCACAGAACCGTTAAAGTTGGAAAAGACCTCCAAGATCATTGAGTCCAATCTTTGACTACCAGAGCACTGAATGCATTGCTTTTCCCATAACACATGTAGGATATGGCTGGGAAGACCTACTTTCCCCTTTAAAAAAATATATATGGAATACTGACAAAACAAGTTTTCCTGTTTTCTATTTAAAAAAAAACTTTTAGTTTTCTCCTTGATTTTTTTTTTTAATAAGAATCACCCAAACAAACATCCTCTCAGTTTGGGATGAAAAACTCATAAGCTGCCTAGATACAAAAGTTACATCCAGAATTAATAAGCTTCCCTGTCAAATACATTCTGGCAGAAAAAATTCCACTGTTTCCTCAATTAGTATACACACTTGTACACAAAATTTCATGCATGTTTCTTTCCATTTCTTCTCAGTTGACTCGAAAAGGTCTAAAAGTCTTGCAGCAGCCTCCGTGAATGAGGAAAAAGAGCAGTGCATCCATCTTACAGATGTGCAGGAAGATTAATCAGATTTACTCAAGGACACACGAGAAGTCTGTGCAACAGCTGGGAAGAAAATCCCAAGTCCTAGTCACGTGCTTTAGCCACAGAATTATCCTTACTCTTGGAAAAGCAGAGGGGTGCTTTTTTTGGAAAACAATGAGTTGTAAAGCATGAGGAAAATAAACTCTCCCAGGCTTTTTCTTAAGCAGAGCTGGAGAAAGATTTTGTTGCTTGTAGGAGACATTTAAATGCAGATTTTGGTCCTGTTTGCAGCACAGTTTGCTTTAGTAAATAAATATGTACATGTGTTTAGGTGGGATTGAATAAACCTCCACCAGTAAAAGGCTCCTTCTCAAAAGCAGTGGTACAGAGAAGAGCTTCAGCTTTCCCCCACTCGCTCGCATGCAACTCCATGCCTTGGCCACCCCACTGATGTCATAAATGCTAAATTCTTTCATCCTTGTTTTAAACAAGACCTCCATTATAAGCCCCATTTTGACTCCCTCTCTAGAGGAAAAATAATCAGCCTGAACTTTCATAGGCACAATATTAACTCTGGGTAGAATATCCTTTTAGGAAACTTGAGGCTGACTGAATGAAGTTTTGAGTGAGGGAAGCAGGAGGTGTGAGGGGTGACAAGGAAATACACCTAATTGAGCTGGTTGTATAATTTCCTAGCTTAGTGTTTAGGAAAAACTTTTGAGTCAGGAATAATCAGGGAGACTAGGCAAGTTTTCTTTTCCACACAGTATCATGAAATGCACAAACTGACCAAGCAGCCCTGGAGCAGCCCATGCCAGGAGTGGCAACGCAAGGTGGAAAGCAGCTCTGGAGAAGCTGGGACAGCCTGCATGAACTTGGAGACTTTAACACTATTTTGACTGACCAATTCAGGTGGTGAGAGACCTCTGGAGGTTCCAAGTCCAACCTCTTGCTCACAGCAGGGTCATCCAAAGCTAGATGAGATCCCAGAGGGCCTTGTCCAGTCAAGTCTGGACTATTCCCAAGGATAGAAATCCTTCATCTTCCCTAGACTCTTGCTCCTGTGCTGCACCACAACCATGGAGAAGAATTTTTTCCTAATCAAAAATCAGCATTTTTCTTTTTGCAACATGTGCCCCTTGCCTCCAGCCCCTTCTCTGTGCAGTTCAGAGGAGAATCTGGTTCTGTCTTTTCTAAAACTCCCCTTTAGGCAGTAAAAGTCTGCACACAGACCCCACATGAGACTTGTCCAGGCTGAATAAACCCAGTGCCCTCTGCCTCTCTTCATAGAGAATTAGAGAATCACAGGATGGGATAGGTTGGAAGGGAGCACAGTGGGGAGTCTTGTCCAACCTCCCTGCTCCAGCAGGATCATCCCAGAGCACATGGCACAGGGTTGCTGGCAAGCAGCTCTGTGGAGGACTCGAATGTCATGGTGAACAACAAGCTGTCCCTGCGCCAGCAGTGTGCCCTGGGGGGCAAGAAGGACAAGGGGATCCTGGGGGACATTGAGAACAGCATTGCTGGCAGGTCAAGGCAGATGATCCTGCCTCTCTACTCAGCCCTGGTAAGGCACATCTGGAGTCCTGTGTCCAGTCCTGGATCCTCAGGCCAAGAGGGACATGGAGCTCCTGGAGTGGGTCCAGCAGATGCTGCAGAGATGCTGAAGGGACTGGAGCATCTCTCTTAGGAGGAAAGGCTGAGGGAGCTGGGGCAGTTCAGCCTCCAGAAGAGACACTGAGAGGGGACGCCCCCATGTCTGTCAGTGTGTGCAGAGAGGGGGCAGAGCATGGACCAGGCTCTGCTCAGGGGTGCCCAGCAATGGCACAAGAGGAATGGGCAGGAACTGATGCCCAGAAGTTCCACCTGGACATGAGGAAGAACTTCTTTGCTGTGCAGTGACCCAGCATTGAACAGATTGCCCAGAGAGGGTGTGGAGTCTCCCTCACTGGGGATATTCCAGAACCATCTGGACACAATTCTGTGCCATGTACTCTGGGATGGCCCTGTTGGAGCAGGGAGGTGGGACCAGATGACCCACTGTGGTCCTTTCCAGACTGAACCAGTTTCTTTTCCAGGCCTCTCCACAGCTTTCCAGTTTCCCAGCTGCACAGCTCTGAAACCTGGCTGTTCCACACCAGACCGTGGCTTTTGAAGGCAAAGTTATGCCTGAGCCCAGCGATACTACACTATCTACATGAAATCTCTCTTCCTCCAGCCAAGAGCAAGCCCTGGGGACTAGAGGTTTCCAGGTTGTTTAGTTCCTCCTCACAGTAGCAGGGGGAAAGGGAAAAGAGGCTTGATCAAGATGTCCATGGCTGACAGTCAAGCCTTCCTGATAGAATTGCATTCTGGAGTCATTCATAGCTTCAATAATAGCTAACTCCAGGGGACCTGCCTGGTGCTGGATCTCAGAACACAAAGAATTTAATGTCTTTTTTATGGCCTTATTTTTCCTGTATAATACAGGCTGCAGGCTCTGACTCTAGGTAAGGACTCAGGCTTTGGTATCTTCTAGAATCATCTCCTTCCCTTAAATAATTTAAGCAAATAGTATTAATATGACTTTTTGCAAGGAAATCAAAACCTAAGTATGTCTGGTATGTGGTAGAGATAATTAGAGCAATACTGAAGCAGCACATGACAAATTTTGTCTTTCATGCATCTTTACCTAACTCTCCAACACTTTCGCTGCCTAATCTGTCCTCCACAGGACCTCTGTCTAATCTCTGTGTGGTTCATAGTGCCATCTTTGAGAAAAAAAACCCAGCCAGCAAACTTGTCAGGAGAATATTTTCCTATTTTCTTCAAAAATAAGATACCCACACACCCTCAAAGCTACAGCAGCCAAGTTCTGGCAGAAGCAGGAAGAAGGAGTCTAAGCCCAGTGGCAAACTGAAGATCTGGGGCAAACCATGAGAGAAGTCAGAGCTTCTTTCTACTGAATACAGAATTCCCAGGTCACCAGCAGAGCATGGATCATCTTCTGCCATCTCTGGAATACCCACTGACACAAGGCTTCCAAAACCATGATTTTTTTTCTGGTAGAAAATCTATTCTGCTCCTACTTTCCAGCTTAGACAACAGTTGTAGTGTTTTTCTTCTCCTGACGTT
The DNA here is from genome assembly GCA_013396695.1 of Sakesphorus luctuosus. Taxonomy (NCBI): domain Eukaryota; kingdom Metazoa; phylum Chordata; class Aves; order Passeriformes; family Thamnophilidae; genus Sakesphorus; species Sakesphorus luctuosus. Next base: position 96,841 of record VWZD01008030.1, on the reverse strand, counting down.
TATCCAGTTGAGGAGCCCTGGTAAGTAAAGAAACGGCTTTCCAAGGAATAAGTCCTTGAAAAGCTCTGTAGTCTTTGCAAGATTTTTAAAAACTCTTTTAAAATTTTTTTAATAAACAGCAACCTTACTGATGTGACCTTAAAGACTCACCAGCACTTACACAGAGCAAATCCATACATTAGCTGCATGCCTTCAACACCCATGAGTAATGAGGCATCTCCAGCCCCACAATAAGGTTTTGATGCCAGACACCACTGTTAACGTATTTTCTGCCTCTCATATATATGCATCTGCGTGTGAGAAAATCCCACCTTCAAATACGGTATGTCTTTTTAGCAACACTTTCACATGAGAGAGGGAGGCTGAGGTAATCTTATTATCACCAAAACATTGTAAAAACAGCAGAGCATTGGAGAACTTTAATCCTTTTCTAAATTATGGACTGAGAACATTACAATCGTGCTGTGCACAAAGGCAGAACTGTAACTTGACAGGCTTGTATAATTTACAGCCCCCACAGTAAAAGAGGTGTTTCTATTAAATGACTGCCTGAATTTCTACAGCCACTTCAGACTCTGATGATACTGGGGAGGTTTGCATTCTGCTGCCATCATTCAAATCCTTCCCTTTCACCACAAGAATATGGCTGGGATTCCAGTTCAAAACCCATATCCAGTTACTTATCTATTACTGCCTGTCAGTTCAGAGCTGAGGCTATTTATGCTGATACCTTATTTCACACACCTTAAATAGCTTCTGTTTCTCATTTTATAAAGCTGAGTTTCCTTTATCAAATAAGCATAAACATGAACTAAACAATAGCCAAAATCCATTTATCACCAGGAAAATGCCTCATGCAAAGAAGGCCTGTGCTTTATTTTCATGTATTCAAGCTTCTATTTAAACTAAAATAGCATCCAACAAAGAAAGAACTGATGCCTTTTTGCCGACTGCAAAAGGGTACCTAACATGGATTTTCCCTTCTGTACTGTACAGAAAAGAAGAGCCTTTTTACAGTGAAATACTTTTATCAGAATCCACTAAAAGAATATTTTTGCACTGATAAAACAAGACCAAGCAAACAGGGTAAGTGACTTCAATCTCAACATTACAGTGCATACTCTAGAAGGATGTTTACACTGCTGGAATGAAAACAATTAATAACCAAGCTTTTAACTTAAAATCAGTAACATAAATATTTATCAGAGTAGTGTTTTAAGGCCTATATTACTAAACTATTTCTGTATTATATTGGGAGTGACAGCTATTGTTAAAATTGAAATGCCTTCATAGCAGAAAATTAACTGAAATCCATTTAGCCAGCGTGGAATTTTGCATTAGTGAGTATCCATTTACTGGGCTTAGAAAACTCAGGTCAGAAATTTCAGACAGATAGACCTTATCCTGGGAATGTGCTTTGTCTTGGCTTGACCTCTTCTGTGAATCCCACTGATACTTAGTAGGGAGTCTGCATCCTTCCCTCTTCTAACACAGGTCCTTGAGGATGAATTCTGGATGGCATTCCACAGCATATAAGCAGATGCTGAGCTTTAAGCCTGTGAATGCCACCACTGACTCCAGTGCAAGCAGATACATGATTGAAGTTACTGAAATGGGTGAGGGGCACAGCTCTCAAGCTCTTGAAATGCCAAGGCTTTGTGCCTCAGATGATCATCCTCGGACCATCACTGCTCTCTCTTAGGATGAAGTTTCCTGGCTTTTCTTTACCCCCTTTGACGGAAATCCCTACAGTCTTCAAATTAAGTTTTAATCTACCTGCCAAGGCCTCTGTTGAGGCAACCAGGGGTGGAGCATAATAGTCCCAGCATAAATGCACAAATGGAAATGCATCTTCAGGCCATCAACCCATTTCACAGAATCACAGAATCAGAATCGATTGGGTTTGAAAAGACCTCCGAGATCATCAAGTCCAACCCTTGAGCCAACTCCAGTCCCTTTACCAGATCATGGCACTCAGTTTAAAAACCCCCAGGGATGGGGAATCCACCCCCTTACTGGGCAGGCCATTCCAATGCCTGATTACTCTCTCTGCAAAGAATTTTTTTCTCATCTCCAACTTCAATTTCCCCTGGCAGAGCTTAAGCCCGTGCCTCCTTGTCCTATTGCTGAGTGCCTGGGAGAAGAGACCAACCCCCACCTGGCTACAACTTCCCTTCAGGTAGTTCTAGACAGTGCTGAGGTCACCTCTGAGCCTCCTCCTCTCCAAGCTAAACACCCCCAGCTCCCTCAGCCTCTCCCCACAGGACTTATGCTCCAGTCCCTTCCCCAGCCTTGTTGCTCTTCTCTGGACCCACTCCAGCACCTCACTATCCTTCCTGAACTGAGGGGCCCAGAACTGAACACAACGCTCAAGGTGTGGCCTCACCACTGCAGAGTACAGGGGAAGGGTCACTGCCCTGGGCCTGCTGGCCACGCTATTTTTGATCCAGGCCAGGATCCCATTGGCCTTCTTGGCCACCTGAGCACACTGTTGGCTCATGTTGAGCTTCCTGTCAATTAGTACCCCCAGGTCCCTTTCTGCCTGGTTGCTCTCCAGCCACTCTGTCCCCAGCCTGGAGCGCTGCAGGGGGTTGTTGTGGCCAAAGTGCAGGACCCAGCACTTGGCCTTATTGAACTTCATCCCACTGGAATCAGCCCATCTCTCAAGTCTATCCAGACCCCTCTGCAGAGCCCTCCTGCCTTCCAGCAGGTCGACAGTCTCCTCTTCCTTCCCACACCTGCTAACAGGACACACCTCCCACATCCTGCTGTGGGGACTTGGGCCATGCTTTACCAAGTTGACTTTTCCCCTCTAGCTCTGCTACATCTGCTGCAGGAATAAATTGTACTCAGAAATGCAGAACTGCTTGAGGAAGAGACATGAAAGGGAGAAAGACAGGTTTTGTCAGAATGGAGAGGATGGTCAGTGAGCTGAACCATGAGGAGAGATGAAATGTGCTCCCTTTGGCATGGCAGGAGAGGAAAATGCCAACTGGTGTAGTACTTCCTTGACTTTACAAGTCTAAATGAGGTATATTCATACTCACAGAAGCCTTAGTACCTGCTGTGAGGTTTTGCATAGCAACTTACACAACTTTCTAACCACTCAAGCATAAGAACTGGTTGCAGATGGATGGGAATAGAAGAACACACCTCCAAAGAGCTCCAGATCAATGTTTCTGCATCTGCAACACCATCAGAAAATCATTGCTGTTGAAATTCAAGGTTTACCAGTTAAAGAGGTAAAGCAAGATCTGTGTGCACTCAGCCCCATCAATAATATGAAGGCGGTGTTGCTTAGTTACACTGTGGATAATGGCGGGAAATGGAAGGGAATCTAATTTCAGGTTTAAATCAGCTGTTAAATCAGAAAAAAATTAGCATCCAGGATGCTGACCTTTTTAATTGACTATGTATTTGTATATATATGTAATCCACCCAAAAGGAGTCCATATATAGATGTATATATGAATTTAAAAACAGAAGGGGTTGAATTTTAATCAGCATCTGATTTCAAAGACTTTCTGTAAAAGCTTTAAGAGAAGGAAAACAAAACAAAACCAAACCTCAAAAAAATCCAAACTGTGAAACGAATGTCAAACAAAGCTTACATGAAATTTCACACCAACTGACCAGCAAGACTAACCAAGGAATTTATGTTCCGTTTTCATTACACCATATTGCTCCACAGTAATTTCAAGGCACCACTTCCACAAACTCAAACAGAGGGAGTTGGATTTGCCCATAGGAAGGCACTCTCCTGATTGATTTTCCAGGTGTCATCTCAAATATTGTGTCTGGTATCTAACCCTATTCCAACTTTCAGCAGACTTTTAGGGCTCTCTATATTAGATCTATGCTCTGATGCTTAATAAAAATTGACACTTTTGGTTCATTTACTGTTCTTGTCACACCTGAGCATTTCTTGGTGGCTAATGAAGTACAAAAAAAAACCCCATGGAGAACTTTTAAAATCAGTTTGGGAATTCTTCAAAACACAATTTTCAGACAAAGGACTCTGCCAACCTTTCAGAAGTCTGGTTAGGCATCCAAAGCCATTAATAAACAAAGCATCCGCTATCCATATGATTTTGGGAAGGGGAGAAGTCAACTAATTTTGTTGCCTTGTGTCTCATTCATGAAAAATAAGAATTATAATCTTCATGACTCAAATTTGATCTTTTTAGTCTTCTCAATGCGTATGTTACTCAGAATGAGGATTTTCCTCTGTATCCAAGTTATGAAACTAGCAGTAATTACCAATGATGAGAAGATGATTCTGTGATGTTCATGCCCTCAAGAGAAAGAATGGATGAGAAAACCAATTCAAGCAAGAGAGAAGACTGTGAAGACAGAAGACTATTACCTCCAATTGCTTTGGGTTCTCACCTCTTCCAGCCTCACCTCATCATGCTCAGCATCGCAAGTTACATCTCACCAAGCTCAAATCAACTGATGTGTCTGACAAACCTGAGAAGCATTAGGAGAGATCTGTGATCTCCAGCATGAGGCACTTCCACAAGTTATAAGAGTAGAGCTCCACATTAGTCAACCCATTCTCTGGAGTGAAGGCAGTGGTGTGGTGGCTCTAATCTAATCAAGGTTAACAGTGATCAAAAGTCATGGCTTTATCTCCTGCTGATTGCAAACATCAATGTCAGTGCGATACATTCACGAGGAGTCACAAAATCTGAGTTTCTACTGAAGAAATGCACTTCCAGACTCCACCTTGGGAGCATGGCATGCTGACATACAAAAATTTTAAAGGAGAATAGGGAGATCAAAGGGCTCACAGGCACCATGGGAAGGGTTATCAGTGCAAGGAAAGATGGCAAAGCTGCAGTGAACTATTTGGATCCATTTCCTATTGTTTGAGAGATATTCCAACAGCTGAGCTTGATGTGAAGATAAGCAATTTTTGAGTGCTGAGTCCAGCCACAACAAACTCCACTGTACACTTCTGGTTCTTTCTGGATGAGATATTTGGTTATAAGAAGTGGACTCAGTTGCAGAACTTCATAGAAGCACAGAATATCCTGGGATGGAAGGGACCCATGAGGTCTCCAAGTCCAACTATTGACTCCACACAGGACAACTCTAAAAATTAAAGCTTTTATCTTGAACATCATCAGTCTTGATTCCATGGTCACTTTTTTGGGGAGCTTGTTCCACTGCTAGGCCACCTTCTCTTTCTCCTAACATCCAACCTGAACTTCCCTGGATGCAGCTTTCAGCCATTCCCTTGCATCCAGAGAGAAGAGGTCAGCACATCCCTCTTCTCTCCCCATCATGAGGAGGTTGAAGACAGTAGTTAGAGGGAAAGGATCAGGATTATCTGAATTTGCAGCAGTTCAGAGACTTCAGATCTGCTATATGAAGAAAAATGTGCCCTGATTAGTTTACCTCTTCATTCTGGATTTTAACAATTTTTTTTGACTCAAGACCTGTAGCTACTTGAACTTGAGTGAGTCTATTAGAAAACTAAACAGCTCCTCTGGTTTGGGATTGCTGGTCTTGTAGGTAACCTCACAATAGTAAAAGTCATGTTTTTAACAAAAAACGAAAGAAGAGACACTGGCTGGCTGCTCTGTAAGATCCTTGCACATTTACCATTCTTTCCCTTCTCCCCTTCCCCATTATTAGAAGGTGGCAGAAATAGATAGCCCTTGGGATGAGCCATTCATGCAAAATGTTTTCCAAACAGATTTTGATGCCTCTGGCTGGCATGGACAGGTTGGTGTGACACATTTCAAAATCAATATCATCAACCAACTCTACCTCTACCTCTGAATCTTTCTGCTTGTGTATCACAATTGAGAAGAGACAGAAGAGCTTTGAACTCCTGGAACCCCTTAGCACTGCACACTTCCAGGAAAGTTTTCAGCATCATCACACCCCCTTTGACAGATATCTGAGGCATGACTGAAAGTCCCAAGGTCTGCACATATCTAGGAATAGAAAAATGGTTGTCCACAATGTGGTTAAGCAACTAACTACTACATAAAGCCATTGAGGTGTTGCCAAGATCTATTATGTGACAAGCAAGATTATTTGTTCTTCTTCTTGCTCCACAGGTCTAAGTGACTGCTCTGGTTGCCCCTAAGTTGGTCACAAATCGCCACAACAAGGCACTGCTGAGGCAAAAGTTGAGTTTTTAATGACACCTGCTGCACACAAAGAGCCATGGAAACTGCCCTGGATGACCCAGCACACACACAGACTGTCGGCAGCAAGTGTGTGTAATTCCTCAGTGCTTAGAAGGGCCAGCAGGGCACATCTCTCTTCTCAGCTGTGGCTCAGCTTCGGTGGCACTCAGTCTAACCCCAGAGGTATTTTCCTGGATGTAAAACACCAGGCAAACTTGGATTTACTTTTATTTTAATGGAATTTAATGCACCTTCAGGAGCGATGGTGTTATAGAAAATTAATCCAGTCTTCAGCAGCAAAGAGGAATGCAATGAACATACATATTGCTGTAAACAACAGGCCCAAAATGCAGAGCCCTGCCCTGCACTCTCTGCTTGCTGGGTTTTGCACTACCTGCACTATCCCAAATACCCTGGGATATGCAGGCAGCCCTTTGTCCTGCCTGTCCTTCCAAATACAATCTCAAGGCAAACACCCAACAGCCAAATGCTTTGGAGTTTTCCACAGAGAACTGGGGCTGTTAAAGGGTTAACCTGGGTTACTACAGGCTGTAATTTCACAGCTCACATGCAGAGGTGCAACCCTGTCCCAGGAAAGCTATCAGGACCACCCTAGCTTTATAATTTCACAGCTCATGTGCAGAGCTGCTATGTTACCATCTCAGGAAATTAATCAGGGCCACCCCACCTCGGATGCAGGGAGAGCTGTCATCTGCACTGGGACCTGCCTGCTAAAAAATCTGTGTACCACAAGCTCTGGAGCTCAGCTGACCTCCTGCTGAGCTAATCTGGGGGATGGAGGACATGCACAACCTAAACTAGTGTGGCTTCAGCAACCAAACAGCTTCCTGGTGGGTCAGACCTCGGTGCTGGCTCGCTGCCTGACCCAGGAGACTCCACCACTGGCACAAGAGAAGACTAAGAGGGGATCTCATCATACAGACAAGCATCTCCAAGGCAGGTGTCAAGAGGATTTTGCCAGACTTTTTCCAGTGGTGCCCAGTGACTAAAACACATAAACTATATATGCCATAAACTAAAACACAAGAAAGTTCCCCTCAACATGAAGAAGAACTTCTTTCCATGGAGGGTGGCAGAGCACTGGAACAGCTGCCCAGGGAGAGTGTGGAGTCTCCCTTTCTGGAGACATTCCAAACACAGCTGGATGTGTTACTGTGTCATCTGCTCCAGGTGACCCTGCCTTGGTGGGGAGGTTGGACTGGATGATCACCAGAGGTCCCTTCCAACCCTAATGATTCTGTGATTCTGTGAAGAGAAGCAAGGAAGTGATGTGGAAAGTCCAGTGACTGTTTAATCATGTCACAGCCTCAGATACACCAGCTTAGTCTTTTCATATGAGGGAAATGATGTTTAATTGTTTTCCAGATGGGAATTTCACCAAGGAGTGGTGGACCTCACCCACAGGCACAGATCAGTGTTAGCCTCTTCTCCCTCTTTAGAAATAGTCCACCAGTGCCCCAGGTGTCTGCAAGTAAAACAATGTCAAGCAGAATCTCACACTTTCAGATCAACAGTTGTCTTGCTTTCTCTGAAATTACTGCAAGCTCTGACTGATGGGTCAGAAAACAGAAGGGAAAAAGAAAACAAGCAAGGGTTAAAATAATTTGCCTTAGTGCTGGCAAAAAACAGGGAAAAGTCATGCTGGAAGTCCCTGGAAACTCTGCTTTGATAATGCACTAAGCTGGAGGTGAAAAAGAAACCAGTATTGGCACCAGAGCTCTGGCTCTTCAGCACACAAAGCTCTTCCATGGGCAGAGAACAAGCACAAATCCTAAACCCAGCCTATTCCCACTCCCTACTGGAGAAACAACTAGGCAGCCTCAGGAAGACAAGCAAACCCATGACTCTCTAGAAGAATAAAATGGATTAAGCCAGGTGGAATTGGGCCATGGGGGGAAATGTTTTAGGTACATTAGGTCTGTATCTAATCCAATTGTGCTGCACAGACACCTCGATTTACTAAAAGTAAAAATTTTACACATGTACTTCCTACAGAAACCTGTGAGCATCCATGAGCTTTTAAGATTATAAAATAGATAAACCCAAAATGATATGGTGAAGTATAGCTGTATTTATAGCCCTGCTGTTTGACTGAGGATGCAGTGGTGCAACCCCATATGAAAGGCAAACTTAGGCTGTAAGGCACTCACTGTGCTTACAGAGCAGCCAACAGTGTGTCAGTCCAGAGAGGGCTTTTTAGGAGCTGGTAAATAAAAAACTCACCCTATCCATGTTCTCCTGCCACCTCACTTGAAGAGAAGACTACACTACATCACTGGGGTTCGTGGTCTGATCAGAGATCCCACTCTCAGGACTGCAATTCCCCTTCCCAGGAAGCAACACTTCATAGTTTAATGTGGAGCCTCTGCCAGTCTGGGGACACTTCAACATCACACTCACCTGAAACAAAGTCCTGTCAGGCAGTACTCTCCTAGAAAGAGTCAGATGGTTTTGAAAATCTCAGCAAGATTTAATTTTTTCCTTGGAATAAAAGAAATATTTTGTGGTCACTGAATTGCTAACAACACACATGGAGAAAACTCATCGTATGAAATGCCAGATGTATGATGATTTAGTTTTGATTTGCATTGTTTTCTCTGCCAGATGGTTTTATATCACACCCCTGAGCACAATTTTCAAAGTATTGAAAATTTAGCGATTCAAAAAAACCCCCACCATTATTTTCAAGCTCTCATTTTAGTCCTTGGGTTGCATTTTGTTGTGGTAGCTACTTTTTAGAGTTCATTCTCTCCTTACATACAGATTTTCCTCTTCCCCAGCACTTGCACTGTACATTCACCCTTTGGATTCAAACACTTATATCTCCATTATGAGCTCACAAGCATGTCCTTCCTCCCATTGCAGTGGCTCTTTTCCTAAGAAGTCCTTTTAAATGAAGGGACCTTAAAGATCATCTCATTCCAACCCCCTGAACATCTTTCTAATGTTTAGTCTAAATCTGCTCATTTTCAATTTGAAAGAGATGTATCCAATACTTATCAATATTGGGATATTCACAAAAATCATTACCTATCAATATTGGGGTATTTAGAAGATGGCTAGAGAAGACCCTGAAAAAAATCATACTTTTAGAACTGAAATTATCTCTGCTCTAAGCAGGACTTTGGACTTTACAGTTGTTCATCAACATAATTATTCTGCCACTTTCTGAAATCATGGCTCAGATCCTACTATTCATGTGTATGTTGGACATAACATGCAGGCACAGAGTCACAGAATCACGGAATCATAGAATGGCCTGGGTTGTAGGGGACCTAAAGATCATCGAGTTCCAACCCCCTGCCCTGGGCAGGGACACCTTCCACTAGCCCAGGTTGCTCAGCCCCCCATCCAACCTGGCCTTGGACACTTCCAGGGATGGGACAGCCACAGCTTCCCTGCCCAACCTGTGCCAGGGCCTCACCACCCTCACAGGGAAGAATTTCTCCCTAATATACAATCTAAACCTGTCAGTTTGAAGCCACTACCCCTTGTCCTGTCACTGCAGTTCTGGGAGAAAAGTCCCTCTCCATCTTCCTCGTAGCCTCTTCAGATACTGGAAGGTGCCGTAAGGTCTCCACGCAACCTTCTTTTCCAGGTTGGACAGCCCCAATGTTCTCAGCCTGACTTCACAGGGGAGGTGCTCCAGTCCCCTTACCAACTCCTCTGGACTTGCTCCAACAGTTCCATGTCTTTCCTATGCTGGGGGCAGCAGAACTGGATGCAGCACTACTCCAGGTGAGGTCTCATGAGAGCAGAGGGAATCCCCTCCCATGACCTGCTGCCCACACTGCTTTCAATGCAGCCTGAGATCATAGAATCAGTTGGGATGGAAGAGACCTCTGAGATTATTAAGTCCAACCCTTAATCCAACCCCACTTTGATTGCTAGATCATGGCACTCACTGTCACGTCCAGTCTCACCTTAAAAACCTCTAGGGCTGGAGAATCCACCACCTCCCTGTGCAGGCCATTCCAATGCCTGAGCACTCTCTGCAAAAGAACTTCTTCCTGATATCCAACCTAAATCTCCCCTGGCAGAGCTTAAGCCCATGCCCTCTTGTCCTACTGTTGGTTGCCTGAGAGAAGAGACCAATCCCCACCTGGCTACAACATCCTTCCAGGTAGTTGTAGAGAGTGATAAGGTCTCCCCTGAGTCGTCTCTTCTCAGACATCCAAAGTACTTCTGGGTGTAAGAATTTAAATAGCAGACTGTTGGCCTATTCAACAGTGATGGCTGGGTCATTTCGGACCACTAGTGATTCACCAAATGCCCAAAGAAATCAGTGATTATGTATGCTTCCCTTTGACTGCTTAAGACTTGATGCCTTCTCTTTTGAAAGTGCCCTTTGGAACACAGACTGAGGGTGACACCATGGGAAAGCACTTCCAATCACTGCTTATTTGGCAGGGAACTCTTTCATCTGGTGGTTCATCCAGTAACACACCCTTCCCAGAAGCATTCCTTCTTCCCAGGACAGCCCAGTGTATTGCAGGATGGCCATGTCCTTTAAGTTCAGTTTCTATCCAAAATACAGCTCAGAAACACCAAGGGGGAGCTGCAGGGTGTGGGACATCATTAGACATCTCCAGGAGAAGCAAAGAATGAGAAGTAGGCAGGAAGAGGTTCAGAAAATTGAGTTTCTTTGCCAGATAAGTTTGATGAATTTGTGGATGGATTACACAATTAGTGGGTGAAAGGAATACATGAGGATACAATTTGCTTGGATTTTACTAAAATATTTGATCCTGTGTCCTATGAAAGCATCAGTGCAGAAATTAGTCCAAATTGGCTTGGAAAAAAACCAAACAAACATGTGGGCAGCAAACAGGCTGGAAGAGCAGAAACAAAGGGAAATGAAAAAAAAAGCAATGAATCATATTGGAATGAGTTTGGTTTTTTCATTCCTGAGGTGTTAAAATCATTAGTGTCAGTCCTGATGTTACTAAATTGCATTCAAGGGTGAATGGTTGACCTGAGCATGAATGAAAGCTGCAGGTGATAATAAACTGGGAAGAAATACAAACACAAGTAGAATTTGGGGGAAAAGAAGAAAAAACACAAACAAAAAAACCCAAATAAACAAATAAAGAAAGAAAACAGGAAAAAAAAGCTCCCCACAGAAGTCAGAGGTATTTGGGAGTTTCTTAAGGAGATGTACCCAGCACTGTGGATTCCACTCACACAAAAGAATTTTGGAAGCCCAAATTCAGCTCAGCTTCAAGCAGAAAGAAGACTGAAAAGTCCATGCTTCTCCACAGACACAAATTTCATCAGCAATGATAAATTGCTTCAGGACAGTCCTGAGGATTTCAGTCTGTGCTCAGATTTTCTTTGACAGAGAGATCATGCAAACTCTATATAATGTGTCATTGAAAAAGTTGTTTCAAATAGAAAAATGACACTATTTTATTTTAAAAAATGAGATTGGCTCTTTTCCTGATTTTTCCTTTACACAATTTCAGAGACACTGAAACCAGTTTACAAAAGAACTCAACATTGTACAGGATTGCTTTTTTTCTAATGAAAACTCTCTGATCTGTCCTTCTCTCCTTGTACTCACCTAGTACCCTTTTATCTTTGTGATAAAAAATAGTGATAGGATATTACTGATATGATTGTCTGCATGCCTTGTACAAGAAATTCTCATATTTTTTATTCTCCCCAGCAATTCCCATGCTATTTTGTTGGACTTTGATGATCTTTGTGGGGCCCTTCCAACTCAGAATATTCTGTGATATCCAGTGCATTCTGTTCCTACTGCTCTCCAGACCCCAGGACTGGCAAACAGCCCTTCCCTTTCCACCTCATCAAAAACTCTGCCACCAACTCTGCCTGGCACTGAAAACTCTGTACTTGTCACTTTTCTCTGAGTGTTTCTGCTGGGTCAGTTTTTTGTGGGGGAAAAAACCAAACAACAAAACACCACAAAATAAACAAACAACAAAAACAACAACACAAACCAGAAAGTAGCCTTGACCTTCCTCCCCACAGTCACAGTATCCAGACTGTTCTATGTGGTCTTGTGGCTTTTTCATGTGACCCCAAGCTCTGGAGCCATAAATTATGGGGAGAATTTTACCTTCACAGGAAAAAACAAACAAACCTCCAACTACAACTTGGACTGTACAAGTGCTCAAAGAAACCTCCATCATTCAAAAAACACCTCTCTGACACCTTCTTAGAAGCTCTTTTTCCTCCACACCAAGATGGTTTTGACTTGATAGTGACTCAAACTGTGACCAGAGGACTTCTGGGTAGAAGGTTTATGGATATGAAGCTCTATCCTTGACTATCCCACCTCTTAACCACCAAAGGTTGGAAGCAGAGAGGAAGAGTTGGGAGCAATCCAGCAGGGCTTCCCAACCTCCCACAGTTCTTGCTCTCCTTGCAGAGAGGTCTCTTCCATGCCCTTTAATACTGGCAGGTAAAAAGGAGCTAGTCTCAGGCTCACAGCCTCATCCATACCCCACTCAAGTTTGTGATGTGTAACTGGAAAGTTCCTACTGTGGCACATGAGGGAAGAGCTTTGTCAAAAATGCTACCCAGTGAACACCCCAGAAGTTGTTAAAACTGAGCGGGATGGTGCCTACCAGCAGAAGGCACTTGGGCTCCCACAGACATCAGGAGACACATCAAGGGACACCTTTTCTCGTGTTCCATCTGATGTTCCAATTTTCTTTCTCCAGCACAGACGAAATTTTAGAAACTTACAGAAAGGAGGTTGTAACTAAATGGGAAAACTCCGAGAGGGAGAGAATTATGCCTGTGACTGGGGTTCATAGGTGTGAGCTTAACCTCCATGGGAGCTGGAAAGGACATTGAACTGCTCTTCATTTGCACCAGCTGATGAATGTGATGATTCCATGAAAACCGTGGATTTTGCCTTTCTCTGGTCAACCACAGTTTTAAGGAACATGCAGGTCACCATCCTCAGAGCACTGGAACCTCCAGCATTCCTGGCTGGTGGTTAGTGGATCCTCTGAACACAAGCAGCCTCCTGACTGACAAAGCCTTTGGAAGCCATTGGATGAACAACCAATTTCAGGGAATGACAGTGAAGTAAAACTCCCTGTTAGTGAACAGTGAGCTGACCTTGATCTGCCCCACTCTCTCATGACAAAATTTTCCCATGGCTTTTCAGGCGGCTTTTCCTAAAGGATTTTCTTGTAGAATGCTGAAAAATCTTCTGAGTTCTGATGGATTGTTGGGAATAAAGGGTTGATGAACCCCTTGGAGCTCAGCACCTGTGTTCAGCAACCTGTGATTTGCAGAGGACTTGCCTTGGGGCTGGAGGGATCCCTTCTAATGCCACACTACTTTTTAGAGCAAAATTTTTGTTTCTCTCATTTACAAAGTACTGTTCCCACTGATAAGGTTTTATAGATAATACTAATTCCTCAGTGTAAAATATTAAGTCACTGTAAACAATTCCCACCAAGACATTTTGTTTTAAGTCTTTAGCTAAAAGCATTTATAGCATTTTGGTTGCCTGATACCATATTCCTTCTCCTCAGCTCCTCAGTTTGCTCAGACTACTGCCAGATTTCCTAATCCCTCCTCATGCCAGCTGAGATGGTGCAGGATCTCTGGGCCAGTACCATGCTGCAGCCTGTCAAAATGTGATGGAAGATGGCCCTGAAGCCTTCCTTGACTTAAACTGCAGCTGTCATTCTCCATCACCCCTCACTGCTGTAGCTTAGCTCCTGCTGGCACAGCACCCCAATGCACAGTTTCAGCTGGGCTTTTTGCTGCAAGTCTCCACTTCTCACACAACTGACGCTTTTTACTGTCCTCCTCTTCCTCCCCAAAGAATCTTCCTCTTTTTCCTCTGATTTTTCTTCTCCGGCCCTGTTCCCTCTGTGCCTAAGGTCCCACACGCTCCCCTCCCTTCACCCACACTGCCCTCTCTGTGCTTTCACCACAGCATTAAGCCATGACTAAGAGGAACAGAAAACAAAAGGATTCTGAGGAACCTCTTCAGTGTCAGGTGAGGAGTATTTACAGTAAGGTAGGGTAAGCAGCACCATCTCCCCAGCATGAGACCCCACTCTTAGGATGACACTTCATGCACTCTGTCCCTGTGGGGCTGGAAACCACAATCCAGGCTCCCATGATGTTTCTGGGCCCACATGTGGCAGCACAATGAGAGGCAGCAGGTGGGTCTGAAGTGGAGGGCAAAGAGCCCAGGGAAGAAATGAGATGGTACCACTCAGCATGCTGAGCAGCAATCACAGGACACCAGAGGCATCACCACTGCCAAGTTTCTGTAGGGGCTGAGGAAGAGAAGAGCAGCATGGAAATGATCTGTGGGACAGTGAAAAAGCTCAGCTATATTTAATAACGAGCACCTTTCCTGTGTGAGGATTAGGAGAGGATTTGTTGGGAAGTGCCCCCAGTGGACCAGCTGTATCCCAAATACCACTTACCCCTTCACTCTTCCTGCCCTCATCCCTTTCAGTTACTTGTCCTAATCTCTCTGATGGGATGAAAACAGGGAATAACTTTTCCAGAGCAAAAACTGGCACTCTGGCTTTGGGTCAGTTTATATGACAGCTAATTCAGCCAGAGTATTGCACTTTTACCAGCTGACCACAAGACAAATGTCCCTCAGGTCTGACTCTTCTCCACCAGACTGCAGTGCCCACAGACCTGCACCAGCAGAGCACTGTGCCTTGGCAGGCTGACATTTGCCCAAAGTTGGCTTGACTGTCTTAAGCTGTCAAAAATCATGTAATATTTTCCCTCTGCCCTTCTATCACCTGTGTAACAGGTAAATGCCATGGAAACCTCCATGTATTTCTTCTCACAGCTCTCTCCTTGTTGGGGAAGGAGATCACAGGTCTGTAATGACTCGGCTGCCCTAAGAGAAGGTGGAGATGAATCTGGATCTCCTTGCTGGCACATGGATAGTGTTTTCCCAGGTGTCTGACTGCACAAACACAAATCAATGGCACAATCCTCTCCCTCAATAATCTTGCAATACTGCACCTGAGACAAGAGACACATGAAGCAAAGGGGGAAAACAGTGGGACACAGCTGAGCCAGTTCAGACCAAGGATCCACCTAACCCAGTATTTTGTCTCCAGCTATTCTCAAATTTATTTTAATGCTTGTTTCTTCCATTCCACTATCAGGCTTGATACTTTCCTCTGCCTCTCACCATGCTCATACCAGAGCCAACCACTGGCAATGTCCCAAGCAGCTGTGACACAGGGCTCTCTCAGGGAGGCTGAGCAGAGCTGGGCATAACCCTTCTACCCACCCCTGTCCATCTGTCTGTACATGCCTCCCCCCATCCTGAGCCCACATTGCTCTCCCCAGCACACACAAATGTCCATGCTGGCAAAGGCCCTTGGCAGAGGGGCCAAAGGGTGGCCAGCTCTGTGCCAAAACCATTGTTGTGTCTCCTGGCTTTTCACTTTCCCTCTTAAAAAAAAAAAAAAGCCTGCACTTCTCCTGGGGTGAGCTGGCCAGATAATTCCCCATGGTGCCCCTTCCCACAGCATTAGAATCTGTCTGTGTTCTTGTGCCCCCTCAAGCAAGAGTAGACTCTGGGTGGTGGCAGCTAAATGGGTCAGTCACTGCTGGTTTGCTTATTTTTTTTATTTTTTTGCATATCTGTGAAAGCATTACTTCAAGAATGGAAAAAGAAGTCAAGGAAAAACAAACAAGTGGAGCTGATGTCCCCAGGGTCCACAGGCAAAACCCAAAGCTGCAAGGAAACCTAAGAGAGATGCAAGAACGGGACAAATGTACATTATGGTTCCTCACACACCCTCGGGAGACAATGGCAGTCACTGAGCCTGGCTGGGCCCAACAGCTGGAAAAATGTACTGAATCGAACATTAGAGCATGTCTGAGATGGATATACATTGAGATAACTGTATCTGCTTTCCTTGGAGACAGAGGGACGCTCTGTGGTCCTCGCACATCCGATGTGGAAGTGTGGGGGAAACCCTGATCCTTCCTTAAGCTCTAAAACCAGGGGTTGCCCTCACAAAGCCACGTCCAACTTGCATGGCAGACAGCAAGGCAAGCATTAAGCTGTGAGATAGCATTTCCCTTTCTGTCACATGAAAGATGAGTTCATTAGAGAACATCCTCTCTCAAGCCTGTAGGGAAAAGCTCAGAGGCTCACAGATAAAACAGCTTGAGTTATGTCTTCCTTTGCTTCCACTGAGTACAAGCACAAGGATTTTTATTGTCCCCAACATTAGCAACATTGCATCGTCCAAAAGACCTTGTTCATTTATCAGCTTCCTTAAAAATCTTTTGTTCACAAGCCTCCTTGTGTGTGAATCCAGAAAAAATATTCAGCTCTATCTAGTATCAGCCTGCAGCTGTTCACTGACAGGATTCAAAAGCTACAGATATGAACATGGGAAAATCCACCAAAAGCAGAAGGAAGACACAGTAAGCAACAGCTGCATGACAAGAATATGCTGTTTCTGTAGTGTGTGTGTGTGTGTGGGGGGGGAGCTACAGTTACAGTTAAGCATCAGAAAGTTGTCAGCAAACATTTTAATTGGGATTCAGCTCAGAAGATAGGCAAAATTACTTCTAACTTTTTCTACGTATCTGATGCTCTTCTGGACATATGTTCTGATTCCCAGCAGGGTTTGGAAACTAAGCCAGGAGTGGGGTCCTTTGAACCATCTTCTAAGCACTGGAGCCAGCAGGTTTCAGTATGTCCCTGGCTTTCAGGACACAACAAGAAAAAAAATTCAGTAACACTCTGTCCCTCAAACCTGCTAAATCCATTCAAAACCATACACATAATACTCTGATTATTCATAACAGGGCTGTGTTTGGTACACAGCATGTATTACCTATGTGCTTTTTATGCTTCCTTCAACCAAACAGATCCCAGGCACAGAAGATTTCTAAGTATGTTCTCAGGACGTAAGTCCTCTCTTCAATACTTCTCCCTGAGACCCCACAGCAAGAAATAGAGATTAATGCTGGCTTTTCCAGCTCTCCAGGAATTTTAGCTTAAATTTCTGTATGCATCCCACTCTTGAAGTCATAATTTACCACCTCAGCGATAAATAACTATTAAAATACATAGCAGAGCAATTGTGTAATGTTTGCAAAAATAATCACTCAAATCTACAGAGCCAAATAATGCAACAGCAGAGCCTATCTGCACTTCTCTGCTTTTAGTTCTCTACCATCCTTTGTCAGCCCCTTTCCAGGTCCTCTTAGGAGGACTTTCAGAAGTTGTTCCCACATCAGATTGAAGCCTTTCTTCTGCAGCTCCCATTCACACGAACTTATCTCATTATAAACGATTCTCTTCTGCAGAGGTGTGTTCCCTTCTTGATTTTTTACCTTCCCAAGCTTGCTTTGTAAATGGCTTCTTAACCCTGCTTCTAAGGGAATTAGCTCATTTGGTTAAAACTTGGTTGTAAATAATGCCAAGGTCAGGGGTTCAATCCCCTATGTGGGCCATTGATTTAAGGGTTGGACTCGATGATCCTTGTGGGTCCCTTCCAACTCAGAATAGTCTGTGATTCTGTGAATGGTCGTCACCTCAATCCCAGCCTGCTGCAGGGAATCTATGTAGCCTGACCTCCCCCAGGATGGAACAATTCCTTTGTTATCTGAAGATAACAAGCCGATTCTCAGGTGTCAACAGTCTCTAATAGTCCATCTATTCATAGACAGAGAAACCAGTTCCATTCCCTTATTTTCCTCCCGCAATGTTTGTGAGATAAGGGAGCAACAGAAGACAGTGCTAGAACACAAGGATGGAAAGCACCTATAAAATGAACCTTCCTCTCTGATGAGGGAAGCGTTACCGCTCACGTACTGCTCCGACAAGATAAAAATGATGCTTTCCTAACCTGAGGGAAGCATCTGTTCTGAGGATGCTGATTGTCACCATCTGAGCTATATCAGCAAAAATTTGAAACCCAAAAGAGAAACAGTTCGTGTCTGGGCATCAGAACAGCCCCCAGTCCAGTGCTCTGACTGCCAGCAGACAGTACCTAGGGAAGAGCTGAAGAGCAGGATAAGGAGCTAGAAACAACACCCCAGGAATTAACTCCCTTTCAAAGAGGCCATTGCCATGTCAAGATGAGGTAAAAGCTCAGGTGCGTTTCAGCACACAAGGAAATGAGGCAGCAGCACAACAGAGTTTTGCTTGGGGTACAGATTTGCACCATCAGGGATGAAGAAAGAGCACAGCTCACAACCAAGAATGGAGCCAAGGGAGGAGACAGTGGAGGACATCTGAAGGTTTCAAGGAAGGAGAGCAGTGTGGGACATGTGCTACTGATTTTCTTAGTTAATAAGGCAGTTTAGTTCCATTTACCAATAAAACCCACATCTACAGATCGTGCACACTACATCCTGAGCTGTATTTTTGGAGTTCTGTGAATGGACAATGAACACCTACCCATGGCTTCTTTCTGGTTTTTAAATACTCAGGAGACTTCAAGGGGATGGACAAGCATTGCAGCCAGGACAGCTGTGATCAGGCACAAGGATTCTTAACAAAGAAGCACAAGTTAAGTTCTTGATCTTTCTTGATGAAGGTTCTTGACGAGGTTCTTCCACCCTGAGAGCAGTGCACCACTGAGGCATCACCCAGGGAGACTGTGGGATCTTCATCCGTGGATATTTTGGCTGGACAAGGCCCTGAGCAACCCAGTCTGGCTTGGAAGGTGGCCCTGCTGTGAGCAGTGAGCTGGACTAGAAGGTTTCCAACCTAACTCGTAATATGAGTAGTGTTCCCCTCAGGCCTGTGTATATTTATATGCAGGAAAACGTCTGAAGGGCATCAGCACCACCCTTTAGGGAGCAGAAGGTCGTGCATAGGAAGTTTTGTCTGCCTGTGTCTACCAACTTCAGAATCAGGGCAAACAGCAATGGAGCAAGAGGGTTTCCTAGCAGAGAATGAAAAGCAAAATGCTGCAGAACAATGTACAGAGTGGAGGACATTACCAGCCCTGGGAAGAGGCAGCTCTTGGAAAATCTCTCTCCATTGTCCAGTTACTGCTGAAGGATTTTGCCCCTATGGAGTGATGATGAAGGATCTCTGGGAGCTCTCCAGGGGCAGCAGCAGTGGATTTTCCAGAGGCCTGAGAGAACTGCTCAGGAGTTCTGCCCAGACCAAACAGGAACTCTTCAGACCTTTGGATGTAACTCAGACAAAGCAGACCTGACTTTCACCATGCCTGGCAAGGCATCTCAGTCAGCCAAAAACTGCTGGGAGCTGCAGTGTGAAATAGTTGGGGCTTGAGCTTGGAACAAGGATGTTTGCCACCCCATTGCACAGAAGGCCAGGCCCTAAGATCCAGGTTGTCCATTACTCATACAAATGCCCAGCAAAGCCTCACTAAGGGCAGCAGTGCTCAGCCTGAGGATTTGGGGTGGCAAGAGGTGCCAAGGAGCTCATGGGTGAGAAGGATCTCACACCATCCACAGTGTCTTAAACCTCAATACAGCCCTTTATTCAGAAGCCACGTAGCACCTGGCAAGTGACTGAAGACTCTGCCACTGGGAAAAGGGGTAACACCTTTCAAAACGCTTCCATTTCATCACTCACTTTAAAATATACACATTTTCACTTGGAGCACACTGGTGCTGGGACACTCCATTTTCAGGCTAAAATGCTGCATTGCCAAAAGACAAGGTGTGAAAAAAGAAGCAAATTATAGTACTGTATTCAGGTGGTCATTAATGTTATATGCACTGTAATATTTTAGGCTATTAATATTTTAAAGCAATTTTCCCAAGTGTAGGTGTAATTGACACAGAGCAGATATCCAAACTATTTATCTGTGGGAATAGCTTTTAATTCAGCAGTTTGGGAAGAGGAAATTAACACATAAAATTGTTTACCTCAGTACACAGTATTTATTTACACTGTTTTATTTTGTGTTACTATTGTTTTAGCGGTCTTATTTGTTTTTATTTATTTGTTTGTCTCCTTGTCCAGGCAATAAAAGTTTATTCATGGTTTGTTGGATCATATTAAGAAGACCAAAATCAACAGATTAGATAGTTGTCTGGAATACAAAGGGGACATCCAAATACTGTGTCAACTGGTTAATTAAGCTGGAATACTCATGAGCCTAATATTTCTTCACAGACAGTTTTAGATTTCTTTACAGAGGTAACAAGCCAAGCTTTTCTTCCCTTTAAAAATCTACCTGTTTGCAGAACTTGGATGTGCTCTCCACATCTGCACACAATAGAAAAGACCGACTTATCCCCATCACACACTCATTCACGTGGCTTCCAAACCAAAATCCCAGACTGATCTAGCTCCATATTTAATGTCTCGTTCTTTGCCAGACAACATATGCCTCATATGTTTCAGTTTGTGGGAACCTGCGTCAGGATAATTCTCTTCCTGCAGATTAACAGAATCACTGCACCTACCTTTAAAATACAGCTGCTCTTGGAAGTAAATATTTAGCAGCTCAAAGCAATGTTAAGAAAACCAAGACATCCAGTGTCCCTTCCCAACTTCCCATAAAAGGAGCAATTTGCTCTGAAGGTCTTCCCCTCCTCTTCCCTGTTTGTATAGACCTGGGCTTGCTGCACACGTGTATTAAATGTAAAATCTTTGCCTTGGTGTAGACAGAAAGAAAATAAAGTGGAACTGAAGCTCCACATTTGTGGAACAAATCCACATGTAGTGGATCAACACAGAGAGACCACAGAGAAAACTCAGAACATTACTGTTGAAGGAAGGAAAGTATGTCACAGCAAGATGCTGTAAAAATTGGAGAGCTGCTAAAGGTTTGGGGGCAGAGAGTCTTTTATTAATCCCTCCTCTGGAAAGGAAAAAAAAACCCGGGCATTTAATGTTGAAGCCATCCTTGAACTAAGGACTGACACAGCCATCCCAGAAGGCACCCAGCAGAATGCAAGAGGTTAACAGCAAAGTCATTTTAAGTAGAAAAGAAAGTTGATTCATAAGCAGTGAGAAAAAAAAAGTTATCAGCCTCAGATATCAATGGTTCATACCTGTAATTTGTCAGAACTGTTCTTGCTCTTTCAAATATCTGCTCCAAAATCAAAAAAAACCCAAACCAAACAAAAGAATGCCAGTGTTTATTACAGTTCTGCATACCAGGTGTCTGATCCTGTAAAAAATGTCATCAGCTTTCCCTTTCAACTGACTTCCTGGTGTGTGGGAGGCACCTGTTGGGTGTTCCTACTCCCTGGAAAGGAACGGCTGCCTTATCACCCAGCTCACCAAGGAGAGGATCGAACACTGGCTACAAAGGACGTGGCACCCCTGCAAGATAAGGCTGTGCACTAGGGGAGTTAAGAACACACCATTTTCCCTGTCTCCTGTACAGCCAGAAAACTCCCAATCCTAGCAGCAAATTCCTCATCCGTTTCAACTCCTTCACTTGAGGGAAAACTGCAAGATCTCACATTCTGCAATTCTCCATTACCACAGGTTATAGGTGGTTCTCTACAGATTCACGGGTCCAATAATTTTAAAGCCAAAATCTATCTTGGGGATTATGCACCTTATTTTTTTTTTGGTGTTACACTGGTCACAGAACCCCACACTATAACTCCGCCTTCAGCTCTGCGAGTGAGATTTGCAGCAGAATATACATTTTAAGTTTTAACCTCAGGTAACCTTAAAGACACAGCCCTAAATGAAATAGAAGGGATTAATTAAACCTGCAGTCATTAAGTTCACCTTGATGTTTGCCTAAATGTGGTACCTCTACCATCCTACATCTGCCTGAATTTCTCTGGCTTACATTCATGTCAAACCCGGGAGTGCCTTTGGGCTGACTGTGACCATTTTACCAGGTCTTCTAGACTAAAATTTGAGTCCCAGTTACATGATAATTCTTGTAGCTCTTTTTTGACTCCCTTCCCATCTCACCTAATAAAGGAATCTGAGTGGATGGAGTTGTGCACTCCTTGCATAAACACAGTTTTTCTAATTATTACTCTGAAGAAGTTTAATCTAAGGAATGAGAAAGGATGCAGCAGAAACTTTGCATAAAACAGAAAGGATATTAATTTAAAATATGTTAATCAATCAACCAGAATTCATTAGTTAATGCTGTTAACTGTTGTGCTGCATAAAATCTCCCTCTAAAGTTAAACAGTTTTATTACAGGGTATATTTTACCTGCTCAGTACTTACATTCTCTAAAGTGGCTGTTAATCATAAAGCTCCCACCATAGAGTTATTTAGAGTTGAAAACCATCTGTACAATTAAAATACCCCTTGCAAATACATGGATGATGGGCAGCACATCCTATGGTATCCAAATCCTTTCCTAGTCTTTCATGCAAAACCAGAAGAAATAAAAGATTAATTTTATCATGTTGTTCCTGTGAATGCACAACATGGAATTATGGAATTTACCTTTGAACGGCTAAAAATCAAGATATATTTAAAAAAAACCCAAAAAACAACAAAACCAAAAACCAACCAAGCTACCACGATAAACAGGTATGAAGTGACTGAAGCTGGAATAATTTTATTTCAAATCTACTGCACATTTTATTATTCATGCTGTTTGCTTTCAGGGCTTTCCTCATCTTGGACAGGGGAAACACGTTCATCTGTTTCTTTTTTGGCTTCCAGTCGGTTTCACTTTCAGATTCTCATGTTTCACACTCCAGCCTTCAGGTTTCAAGCCCTGCAAGGGATACTTACTTCATTTAAACAAACAAAAAACCTGCGGCTGCTGGGCGAATACACACAACGTGACTATTGGTCTACAAAGCTTGAGCCCATCTTGTCCACTGTAGCATCTTCATGATCGTTCTCTGGGATTTGCAGAGAAAAGAGATTAAATAAATAGGAGCAATGGCAAATTAAGGATCTATTTAAAAAGGGGGGGAAAACCCCAACCAAACAAGAGTTTTGCAGCGCTCTTACACTTACCCCAGTAAAATATCATTACATACTGGGGATTAGATGACTAACGTCGGATTAATGATGAGGAGCCGCGACATAGGACTTGATGCCCTGTAGGAGTGTCCCAAGACCTGAATAGTGACGGCGGTGTTGCCACCCGGTGGCTGCGGTGGGGTTGGGAGCAGGACAGCCCCTTTCCCGCGGGGGTGCGAAGGCGGCGCGGTTTTCCCGGGAACGCGGATTTCCCGGGAACGCGGTTCTCCCGCGGGAGCGCCTGCACCGCTGCAGGAAAAACACATCCCCGGGGATGCTTGATTTAGTAATTTATGCTTTTAAATGGGAGAAGCGAAAGAAGGGGAGAGAGTGCGAAAAGGGCTTTTTTTGGTTGTTGTCGTTAGTTCGTTCCACTCCCTCCCCCGATTTTTTTGTTTGTTTGGGGTTGTTTGGTTTTCTTTCCTTATTTTTTTTTTCCGGAGGAAGGGTGGTAGTTAACATATGGCACTCGGTAATCTCTGCAAGGAGGCTGTTAAAACATCTGCTGCCTCCAAACTCGTGTGGCAGCGCCCGTGAGCACGGGGACAAGGCGAAGAGACATCTCGGGCACAGCGGCTTCCCCGGGCCGGTATTTCCCGGCTGGAAACGGACAGCGGGCATATAAAAGCCGTCGCACCGGGTGAAAATGTTTGGGGGGCGGGGGGAGAGGGGTGTTCGTGGGTCTTTTATTTCCTTTTTTTAACTCACGTTGCTGCAGATCACCGGCACCTCCGCGTGCAAAGCTGGAATGCTTCTTCCATTTATTGATTTAGGGAGATGGTTTTGTTTTGGTTTTATTTTGGTTTTGCTAATGGGACAACCCCATCACACACACACAGAGAAAGGTGGCCCTGGGGCTACTCCCCGGGCTGCCGCTCCTTCGCGGGGTGCGAAGGGCCCCCCGCATCCCTTCCCCGCCGTGCCGCAGACATCACCCCACTTCGGAAAGTCGGTGCCGGACAATTAGGACACTAGTTGTCCTCCAACCCTCCCCGCCCCTCCGAAACCCCACATAAATCACAATCGTTGCCTTGTCGGGCTACAAAGCCAGACGGGAGCGCTTACGAATTTAAGTTTGGAGAAGGAAAACGTGCACTGACACAACACGCTCCCTGTTCACAGGAGTAGCCAGGAAGGGGAAATGAATGGTGGAAGTTAAAGAGCCTTTCATTGCGGAGCGCGCCGCGCCGCAGCGGGTCCCCCCTTACCACCCTCCACGGACGGCGGGGGGTGCCCCCTCCTCGCTCCCTTCCTTCGCCCTGCTAAAACGCGAGCCTTGCCAGGCCAAGCTGTGCCCGATTCCGCCCCCGGTAAGCCCGCGGCTCGGCGGGGTAAGGATGCCAGGGGCCACACACAGTGCCCGGCGCTCCCGGCGTTTCGGGAGCCTCTCGCTCCGCGGACGGGACGAGAGGCCCGCGGGGCTGATTTTGCTGGGCAATGCTGCTACTCGGCTTTATCGAGGGTTGGGGGCGGCGGGGAGAGGGCTGGCGACACTCCTGCTGGCTTTTTTTTTTTTTTTTGGCGGCCAAGTAGCCCTTCGCTCCGACGGGCGGGTTCGGTGCGGCGCCGTCCCAGCCGGTTCTTGCCAGGGAAGCCTCGCCGTTGGACTCCACTGGACTCTGGGAATAGGCAAAGCCAGTCCCACTCCTCCCATCCGCTTGGATGCGGAGGGGCGAGGGCTGGCGTGGGAGGGGGCACCGGTGCCCACTCGCGGGCATCGACGGCCCCTCGCCCCGTTTGCCCTTGGTGCCAGCGGCACCCCTACGGCTGCCGTGACGGGCCGTGCGTCCAGGTGAGGGGGCTGCCCCTCGCCCCTATCCCTCCGGGGCCGCTCTTGACGCCGGGACATCACGCGTCCTTAAAATATAATCTGCCCGGTAACAATCAGCGCGCAGCGGCGAGAGCCCCAGAGCTATTGGCTATGCAAATAGCGGCAGGGGAAGCGGCGCCCCAAACTCCCCCCGCCCGCACTTTTAAGGCGGTATTTCTGTGCCTGACCACCACTACGCCCCTCCCCGCCCCCTCCATCCGCCAAGCCCACCCTCCGTGCCGCCCACGGGCAGGGGGCTGCGGACCGGCGTCTGCGGGGACTCGGCGCCCCGCACCCGCTTCGGCAGCCCTTTTCCTTCCCCTCCGGGAGCCTCCGCGCTGCTCCGCGGAGCTGACACATTTTGCAGCTCAAGGAGAGACTACCGGCGAAGTGCGAGGAGAGTGGAAGTCACCCGGTGCGGGACGTAACCCCTCTCACCTCCTCCTCCGCCCTCCCCACCTCCAGCCAACCTTTCTCCCTCCTCCTCCCTCCCTCTCTCCCTCCTCCGCTGCGTTTCCTAGAAAGTTGTATCAGTGTGGCCATGCAGCGCTCAAGCGGTTCGCCTCTTCGGAGGAAGTAGCGTGGTGGTTGTTCGAGTTCACCCCGAAGGCGCCGCGGAACCCCACACCCCTCTAGGAGGGTTTTTTGGGGGGTTCGCTCTTAGCAGGGAGTTCTGTCCCCCCCTCCGGCTGCAGGTTAAGGAGGTGCCGGTGCGGGGAGGGCGAGACGTGCGTCTGGCACCCTGCTCTGCCAGGACATTTCATACTTCGCCCTCGTCGTCTCGGTGGGTACCGAGGGGAGCTCATAGTTTCTTGCAATAAAAAAAGAGGGAAACAGACCGGGACAGGCTCCTGCAGAAGGAAAGCGTGGAGCGGATTTAATTTGGTTGCTGGAAGGAGGAAAAAGAGAAGCTGTCATTCGTGTGTGTGTGTCCCTATACGAGGGCCTCCTGGTTCCCTGTTAGCTTATAGAGAGGGGGAAAAAAAAGCGTTTGATGTTACGTCTGACCAGCTGCTGTTCTCCATAATAACAAGAGAGAGAGAACTGCCTGCCCCAGCGAGTTGCGTCACTTCGCTTCAACTTTAGGCTAGGAATCAAGAGAGAGGGAGAGACAAGTTTCAAGGGAGGCAGGAGCGAGCTGGAAAGCCTTGCCGTCTTCCTCCCACCCACCTACCCCTCCTCCTTTACCCCTCTCCTTTCCCCACCCCTTTCCCCCTCCCTCCGTAAAAGAAAAAAAGAAAAAAGAAAAAAAAAGAAAAAAGAAAAAACCTTTCCCATCAGAGAAAGAGGGAGATCTCTTTGGAAACATGGAGCTGCTGTGCTGCGAGGTGGATCCCATGAGGAGAGCTCTGCCGGACCCGAACTTGCTCTACGATGACCGCGTTTTGCACAACTTACTAACCATAGAGGAGAGGTATCTGCCCCAGTGCTCCTACTTCAAGTGCGTCCAGAAGGACATCCAGCCCTTCATGAGGAGGATGGTGGCCACTTGGATGCTGGAGGTTTGTACACCCTCGAAAGCCGGGGGGAGGCAGAGGGTGCCCCGTCCCTTGTCCCCCTGCAGCCCCTCGCCCCTCCGCTCGCCCTGGGACTCCTGGTTGCCGAGCCCCCCCTTGTCCCCCGCTTCCTGAGCTCACCCGGTGCGGGAAGGGGCGCGGGGGGCACCAGTAGCCGGCGGGGGAAGTCGCCCCTTTCCGGGGGGCTCCGTGGAGCGGGTGCAGGAGGGGAGGAAGCGCGGCGTGTTGGGATGGGGTGGTGGTGGTGGTGGGCGAGTTGGAAAAGTCATTTGCAATTAACAAGCAAAAGCAAAGCCGCCACCCAGAGCGCTTGAGACTGAGGCATTGCTGGGAAAAGGGAGCTTCCCCCTCGAGCGGGGCGAGGGTGGGGGGTGCCCCGCGTTTTGCCCGGCGAGGATTCCGTGCCCACGTATGCAGTGGGGAGGACGTGCCTTTTCCTCGCCATGTTGCGCTGCATGTGGATTCTGCTCGCCGGCGCCGAGCCGGGCTTTCCTCCCCTTCCTTTCCCAGGGGCTCGGGAATGCCCCCCGACGCGGCGGAGCGGGACCCCCGCGCTGTCGGGGCCCCGTCGGGCGGGCGGCGAACCCCCCGTTCTCCCCGATGCGCCGGGCGGTGCTGCTGCGGGCCCAGAGCACCGCAGCCTCGCCTGCCTTGCGCTGCCTTCACCACCCATCCTTTGCCCCTTCGCATCTCCTTTGCGGGGCACCTTTCCCGGGCGAAACCCCCTGGGTTGGAAAGGCGAGACTCCCTGCTTGGTTTTCACGTGCGATTTGTGCTTTTTCTCCGCGGCAGCGATTTTTGGTGAATTTTTGAAAGAATTTTGCCGCTCGCTCCCTGCTAAAAGGATCCAGGCAGCTCGGGCTCTCCCCACCCTACCTCGCCCTCGCTGTGTCTCCCGTCCTCCCCCCCCCGACGCGGGATCGGGGGCGCAGGGCTGGGGGACACGCCGCGGGGGAATTTTTGCAATTGTCGGAAACGATAGAGAATCGTCCCGGGATGCCGCCGGCCCCGAAACCGCGACCCCCGGGGAAGTTTTGATATTTTTTATCGATTTTTTGAAAATATGACGAAATAAAAATAGAAAAATTGGGTCGCAAAAAAAAAAAAAAAAAAAAAAAAACCCAGAAGGNAAAAAAAAAAAAAAAAGAAAAGCCGGAGGCTGCTCGCTTTGCTGCTTGCTGGATGGGCCTTTTCGGCTCTCCCACACAGTGTCTTGAATTCATTTCTTACTGAATGAACTAAAGGAATGTGAAAGCCGATTGACAGCCTTCCCAGCCTCTCCAGAGATCTCCCCCTCCCCCAAAATTTAGCTCCCCGGGAAACAAAAATAGCAGGAGCCCAAGCAAGGGAGGCAATGGTCTTGTTCCGTGGGTTCACTCCTTTAATTATTTTTTCCTTCTTGTCTCTTTTTCTCTCTTCCCATCCTCTCTGTGCATCCCCTCTTTCCCTGCCACCCCATCCATCCCTCCCCACGCTCCTCCCCTGCAGGTCTGCGAAGAGCAGAAGTGCGAAGAAGAAGTTTTCCCCCTGGCCATGAATTACTTGGACAGATTCTTAGCTGTGGTGCCCACTCGGAAGTGCCATCTGCAGCTGCTGGGGGCAGTGTGCATGTTCCTGGCCTCCAAGCTGAAAGAGACAATCCCCCTCACAGCCGAGAAGCTGTGCATATATACGGACAATTCCATCAAACCCCAAGAGCTGCTGGTAAGCAGCCCTATTATCCCTGCTGTCCTCCAGCAGCGCCAGCATCGCTTCCCTGCCCCTCGCTGGCACCCATCACTTCGCCACCCACCCCAGGCCTTTTTTTAAAAAAACCCGGCTTTGCCTCAGGTTTCTGAACGGCCACAAAGCGCTAAAACACTCGGGGGTCAACCAGAGCGGAGAGGTGGGGGACACGCACGGGGGACATCCTTGTCACCCGAAGTCGGGCCATGCGGTGCTGCGACCCGCGTCCCGCCTCATGCGCAGGCACGGCGGTGCAGGGATTGTCAGGGGGGTGCCGGGGTTGTGCTGTGGTTGCCCTGGCGGCTGTCAGCGTCCCCGCCGGGTGTCCCGGTGTCCGCGCGGGGGGACCTCGCCGGGCGCACGTGCGCGGGGCGGGCGGCGCGGCGGCGCCCCCTGGCGGCAGCAACGCGGCGCTGCCGGGGCGGGGCGGAGGCACCGCCGGATGAGCCCCCCCGTTTTCCCTCCGGGAGAGCCGCTCCCGAGGAATTCCCGGGGGAGCCGCCTTGAGGAGGTGCGAGAGGTGGCTGCCCTGCACCTCGAGGTAACTGCACCCTGCAGGTTATCACTGAGGCGGGTGTGTGTAAATAACCATCACAGAGGATGGACCAGGCTCTGCTCGGGGGTGCCCAGCGATGGGATAAGAGGAATGGGCAGGAACTGATGCCCAGGAAGTTCCAGCTGAACATGAGCAAGAATATCTTTCCTGAGCATTGGAACAGATTGCCCAGAGAGGATGTGGAGTCTCCCCCACTGGGGATATTCCAGAACCCCCTGGCTGCAATCCTGTGCCATGTACTCTGGGGATGGCCCTGCTGGAGCAGATGGCCCACTGTGGTCCCTTCCAAGCTGACCCATCCTGTGTCAGTTAAACCACCCTGTGCCTGCTGCTTCTCCAGGGAGGGACACAGCAAAAGCAGAAACACACTGATAATTATTGAAGGGAATAACTAATAATTACTGAAGGGAATAACTAACGTTTACCTGGTGGTGCAGAGCGCTGGGCATGCACAAGAGCCCCTTGGTGACATGGATGCTCTGTCAGAGAGATGGAAGTAGACATCCGAATCGCAGGAGAGTTTCTCCTATGAATCACTGGGAATTCAAAGAGATTCTCATGGCCATCTGAATCCCAGGAGAATTTCTCCTCTGAATCACTGGGAATTCCCCCAGGGAGGGGTTGGGAGCTTGTGCTTCTGAAGAGTAAAGAGCCTTGCCCTGCAAACCCTGCAAACTCATGGACTCATTAGTGGTACAGACTAGAAGGGGAAGTGTTGTGGTCCCCATGTAAGAAGATGCAGAATGATGTCCCTCCTTTTTTGTAGGAATGTAGCTACGTGGATTTAAGCATATGTTTTAATTGCTTCCCTGTATTCAGTCCTCCAGAGTTACTGTTCCACATCAAAACCTGTCACATCAGTAATATTGGGAAGAGCAGTCTTCAGTTCACATAATTGCCGTTATGTTCAAACATTTTACAGGTTTTCTTGAGAAAGAAAAAGAAACACCTGATTTTTGTGGCCTTTGGCATATATGTGCATATGAGATTTTTCAAGGTATGGAAGGCTCTGTCATAATCCAGTAGGAATGCCTGTAGGAAATTTAAAGTGGGCATCTATTCAGACTGCGGAAATGGCATTGTGGGGTCCATGTTTATGGTCTCTCAGCAGCACTGGTTGACGTCTCCTGGGCTGCAGAATTGAAGGACTCCTTTGCAACTTGCCAGCTCCACGAGCTCAGCAGGGGCTCTGTGCCATGCTGGGCTCCGTCAGGATGGCTCATCCTTGGCACGCAGGAAACGGCATGTGGAGTTCAGTGAATAGCAAAGAGCTGCTAGATGAGACAGCAAATGAGTTGGGGGCCTGAGCTTTGTTCACTCTCTGGTGTTCCAAAGTTAGTTTTAGTTTAGGTCTATCCCTCCTTGAATCCCATGGCTGGATCTGGTGATTCTGTTTCCACATGGAGTCCCACTGCGGGGAATGGCCAGTAGTTACATACACACCCAAGTTTTTCTTTGATTTCACTGGGAGTTTTGGGTGTGCAAAGAATGTGGGAATGTATCCTATGTGATTTACTGGCAGATAATTTACACAGGCTACTTCTTGGCTGTGTTGACTGCGTTTCCTTCCTGCAAAGCCTGTCTTGGAGTAGTTTAAACACCATCAGGTTTATCTGTAGGACATTTTGAATACAGTTTTGGGAGGGAATGCCATCAAGCTAACTTCCCCAGTTTTGAAAAAAGGAATGTATAGGTTATTTTTGTGCTTGGCTATCCCTAGATCTTTAAATGGCTATAAGGTAAGGACTATAGCCATTTAAAAGAAGTTTCTAGGAAAGGACCACAGTGACCTTGGCAATATCTAATTGCAGGCTAAACTTTCTGGGTGGGCATTCTGCACTGGATGCAAAAAAAAAAAAAAGTAAAACCTTGGCAGGAGCTGCCAAGTCTCATTATTTTCAGGAGAGCTTGACATTTCTGGTGTTTTAAAAAAAGATTTTAAAGTCAACAACTTCAGAGCAGTAGAGGCATATGGGAAAAATGGCTTGAGCAAAACCAATTTAGCAAGTGATAAAGTTATAATCAGAAATAAGTGAAGTAGGGTATTTATGGCTTGGCTTCTCTTCTCTCGTCCCCGTTCTGCAGGAATGGGAGCTGGTGGTGCTGGGGAAGTTGAAGTGGAACCTTGCAGCTGTCACCCCCCACGATTTCATCGAACACATCCTAAGGAAGGTGCCTCTCCCTAAAGACAAGTTGCTTTTGATCCGGAAGCATGCACAGACCTTCATTGCCCTTTGTGCCACAGGTAGGCTGAGGGGCTATGGGGGCACCTGCTGCTTGCTGTGAGGTGAAAGGGCAGATTTGTTACTGGTGGTACATCATCTCCTGCATCCTTAATGATGTGGGGGGAGCTGCTGAGTCCTGTGAGACTGATGTGACTCAGGCCCCCGGACTGTGTAGAACCAGAATCCCTGCAACAGGGACCTGCAGTGCAGTAGCAGTCCTGGCCCTGCAGTGCTTGTGCAGTGAAGTCTGTAAGACTGGGCTAGACCACACTGTTCTCTACTTTACCCACTCACTAATTTTTTTAAAGATTGATTGTAAGGACAGATGTGGGACAGCCAAAATACAAGAAGCTGTTACAGTACATTAGCCCAAAACGTGCTGGGCTAATGCGTTGCATGAATGTGTTGGATATCAGAAAAAAATTCTTTCCAGACAGAGTAATCAGGCATTGGAATGGTCTGCCCAGAGACGTGGTGGATTCACCATCCCTGGAGGTTTTTAAACTGAGATTGGCCATGGCACTGAGTGCCATGATCTGGTAAATGGACTGGAGTTGGACCAAGGGTTGGACTTGATGATCTCGGAGGTCTTTTCAAACCCAATCAATTCTATGATTCTATGATAAATTTTTCATTAACTGGACTCTGCCCAGATAAAAGGTAAAAATAGTATTTTAACATGTGTGATATTACCACATCCCTGAATATAGGGAATGACAGTTCAGAAGGTAGTGAGATTTTTTTTTAAAGAAACATTTGGATTCTTTCTCTAATTTTGCTTCAAGAAAGCAGTGAAACAATTCTGTCGTAAGGAGCCATTACACTCCTTTTTTGTCATGGCTGAATACAATTTCTGAGGATTTAGATGAGGATAGTTGCTTTTGTGGAAGTGAGGGTTTTTAATTTATACCTGTCTGCAAAACAGGTTTTGCTTTGTTGTTGTTTTTGTTTTTTGAGTTTTTTTCCCCTCAGTACCTTCTAGAAAATAAGTGTACTCTTAATTTTCATCCAAAGAGTTAATGGTGAGACCATTTTTTGGAAGCTAGACTTGGAACAGACAAACAACATGCAGTATTTTGCAGAGTTACCATCAAGTAGTATATGGCTCAGTGTTTGAACTCAGTAGTTTGACATGCCTAGTCCTTTGCGATAGGAACTATTCCACTTGTGTGTTTGCAGAGAGGAAATGGAGACTGGGTGCAGCTTTGGGTTTGAATGTCTGCTGCTGTGCCTGCCTCTTGGTATTTAAGATGTGGTGACTGCTTTTACATTGTAGGCCAGTTTTTCCTACCTCTGTGGGTCTGTTTTAGAGAATTGTATATGGACTGTGTTAGGGTAATCGACTTTCTGGTTACCATGATGCTTAGGCTTTCCCTTCTTTTCTCACTGCTGCATGATCCTTTTCAGACAAAAAAACCACAGGGCTCAATATAAATATTATTGTTCAGATTCTGCTGGATCACTGGGTAATTCATCAGTCATTTCAGACTAACTAGCTTTGTACTTTAGGATTAATATTTTCAGTCAGCTTTGCCTTCTTTCTTTGCCTCCTCCCCTTACTTCATTCACACCACCTTTCCCATGGACATTTCTCTGGATCCTCCTAACACCATCAGCCATCAACCTCCAACATATCTGCATATAATCTTCCAAACCAGACCAACCTTCCCTCTCTTTTGTTGCCTCCACTTCCTACAATAGTGGTCTGGTTTGTTTTTGTTTTATCCAAGAGGAAATTATCTTCAGTGGCCTAAAATTTCATTACGTTAACTTCTCAAATCCCGGTCTGTAATCCTTTGCCCTTGAAGTTTTCCATATAACCAAACTGTTGCAAGACTGGGGCCCATGAAGGAGTCTCCAAAGTGTGTGGTTTCTTTCTACTGCATGAATTCTTTGATGGGTTAGCTCCATGCTTTAGTAGTCCTTTTACTGAGCTCCAAACAGTATCCCCTTTCCATTCCTTAAGCCCAGTCATGCAGTTCTCTCATGGGTTTCCCCCATGTGATCTGCTTCTCATGTTATATGTCTCCAATGCATGAACTGAAGTCCTTTATGAAGAGTTTACAGAGGCAGCAAGTCAAGAGTGTCTTTTCTTACAAATTAAAGGCATAATTCTGTGTACAGAGCTTCCCAAAAGTCAGGCCACTGTGTTGCTGGCTGTAGGTTTTCTTTTCCTCTCATGCCATTTTCCACAGACCACTGTTCCAGCATTTAGTTTTGAGGACGACCCACAACCCTTTGCCATTTTGAAAGCAAAGATCGTACCCAAGCCCTCAATCCCACATTCCCAGTTTACAGCAAACTCCTACCCCGTTTCCATTACAGAAATGTTGTTACTACTTTAGTTTGCTTTCACTGCCGCTCTTTGAAGAAAAGCCCCTTCTCATCAGACTTCCTTCCAGATCCAGTTGTCATTTCCTTTTCTTGTCCTGTTTCTTGCAGAGCTCTCATCAGCTGCTCTGTTTCTTCTTTCTCCCTCAAAGCTGCTGCTCTCTGCCAGCTCAGGTTAAGCCTGGTGTTTCATTTCCCCATTTGCCTTCTTTCAGCAATATGACCTCCTTTGACATGTGGCTTGCTCTTCCCTTGTTCCCTCCATGTGTGTTTTTAGCCTCGGTTTGACTCTTTGCTGTTCCGAGACCTGACCTCTGCCTAGCTCACAGGCTCTGGTCTGGAGCACAGCAGTGAATCCTGATTCATCTCAGCAAGCTTTCTCTGCTGTCAAGTACTTGTTCTTTAGTGTATCATCCAAAATCTGGCATATTTTGAACTTTAGTCCTCTAGCCTGAGTTCTTCTTCACCAGCTACTCCATTTTACTTTCCCAGCAAAAGTGTTATAGCTGAAATTCCCAAGTGTTCCCTGCCTGTACAGAGCCGGCTGTGATCTCAGTCCTGCAACACTTTGTATCAGCAAACAGAGAGGGGAGCAACCATCAGCAGTTAGTGCGTGTTCTTCTGGATGTGTTGGGTCACTTTGATACTCATCTCTATTCTCCTTTCCCTTTGAACCTCCTGCAAAAGGAGGTGATAACTCCGTCCTTCTGCATATTCCTCTCAATTCCATTTGATCAGTTTGGCACTCTCTCCATTTCTCTGCCTTTGTTTTGAGCCCAGTTCATGAAACAATCTGTCTGGATATAAACGCACAGCCTCTCCCCAGTCCTTGCAGTGGTTAATGATTCACATGAGCATGACTGGAACTGGAATGTATCCCTCTTTGCCCTTGGTCCCATCTGAACACACGGCTGCCCAGGAAGACAGAAGCTTGTTCCCTGAAAAAAAAGTTCTCACTTCCTACAACTCTGCACTCACAGTGGTTTCAGGAGTCTCCTTCTCCATGAGAAGGGGATGAAAGCAGCATCCCTGGTGGTGCTGCCAGTGCTGTGTCCGTGGAGACAGAGAGCTGTCATTGGGAGAGAGCTGATCTGTTAGCTGGGAATTGCCCATGTGTAGCACAGGTTTCTTCCAGCTTGCTGACTGCACAGAAAGAGTGTATAGATTGACATAATGAACTTAGAGGGGATCTCATCAATCCATATAAACTCATGTCTCAAAGGCAGGTGCCAGGAGGATGGTGCCAGACCCTTTCCAGCGGTGCCCAGTGACAGGACAAGGAGCAATGGCCATAAACTAAAACACAACAAGTTCCACCTCAACATGAGGAAGAACTTCTTTACACTGAGGGTGGCAGAGCACTGGAACAGCTGCCCAGGGAGGGCATGGAATCTCTCTCTTTGGAGACATTCCAAAACCACCTGGACACATTGCTGTGTCACCTGCTCCAGGTGACCCTGCCTTGGCAGCGGGTTGGACGGGATGATTTCCCAGAGGTCCATTCTAACCTTGATGATTCTGTGATTCAGTGATTCTTCAGCATGAGAGGATCCTGTTTATCTGTGAGCCTTCTTTTGCTCACTGGGATCTTGCTGCTTTTCCACTTTGCCCACACCTCCATCTGTTCATTGCTTTGCATGCTTCATTCTCCCTCTGTCTCTTTGCACAGCACTCCACAGTTTGGAAAAGTTTTCTCAGGGCTTGACCATTTGGCTGTGCTATGCTCCAAGCCAGGGGATCACTTCTGGAGGAGTGGGAGAGGGCAGTGGTTACAGAGGTGTGTGTGGAACATGCCACACTGCTGCTGCAAAGAGACCAATGCATTGTTTCCTTGAGTTCAGCGTGCCCTTCATTTCTTCTTTCATCCTGTTCAGAGTCACAGATACACAGCTTCTTCGTTGTGTTCCACCCTCTTCTTGGAGGCTGAACGTGCCACTAGTTTTGGTGCAGGATATCCCTTTCTGTGTGGGAGCCTGAAAGGGACTAGTGGGTTTTGGGGAAGGACAGCCTGTGCACTCACAGGAAGAGCAGCTGCCTGTCTTTGAACACGAGCTGTAACAGAGACTCATCTCAGTGAGGAGCTGTGCAGGGTTTTAGTTGAGTGGCATGCAAAACTTGGAAGCAAAAGTCTCTGCAGGCTTGCAGAGACAGAAGGCAACTTAAGTCAAACCCTAGACTCAGCCCTTTGCATGTGTCTCTTCTCTGAGTCCTGCAGCAAGTGGGATATTCCCATGATGGAGGCAGCGCAGCATCTCAGAGCACTGACTTTCAGAGCCTGTGTCAGCAGAGAGACTAAGAAAAGGAAAAATTCAGCTGTAAGTCAGTTTTGTATAGTGTGCCAAACCTCTGCCCACTGTCTCTGAGACATTAATCATCATCACTTGAAAGCTGAGAAGGCCTTTTTTTGACTTCTGGGCCAAATCCTGTATCCTTCTTCAGACAGAAGTTCTATGGAAGTGTTGTCTGAGGAAAGACTGCAAGATGAGGCCCACAACCCTAGTAGTGATCTGGAGGGTAACCACACAGGATGCTTTGTAGTACAAAGAGACATACATGTCTGTTCCTCAGGACTCCTGCTGGGCAAGCCTTCTATGCATCACCTTCTCATCCAGTGTAAGTTACTGGGCTCTTGCCCTGCAAAGTGTGATATGAATTTTATTTGGGCCATGTTCTCTGCAAAGGCAAAGTCTGCAGAGGCGTCATTGTGTGAATTAATCTCTTTGGAAATAAAAGGTATTTTGCGTGGCAGAGAAAGAGTAATCGAAATGAATTTATTGCTTGTTGCTGGGAAGGGCAGCTCATATCAATATATTGAGCTCTCCAGACAAATGGAAGCACAAGAACCAAGGGATTGCCATCAACAAGTAATCAGGGCCTGGGGAATGTTTCATGACCAGTCAAGTCAGGGAAGATGAGGTGGAAGGAAATGTGGCAAGAGAGCCTGTGCTGATACAAGCTGGCATAATTTGAGAGCTGCCAGATGCATTGCCCTCTTTCCTGCCAGCTGCAGGTCTCACCTTTTGGTGGTTTGAGCACTAACATCATCATGTTCTTTGGTTAGGCTTCCCTCAGGAAGGTGTAGAATAAGTGAAAATAATAACCAGTGCAAACAGTTTTTAAGAAGTAGTATTTACAATCAGCTAATGAGCATATTGTGATGACTGCTCATAGTGTGTAATGTGTTTCTGTGTCTTTACCTCATTTCAGTGGTTGTGATGAATTGCCAGCATTTAGGATACTTCAGACCCATTTGTGTAAAGGCCAAATACTGCTTGTCTTACTGGAGGCCAGGAACAGGATTAGGTGTCTGCCCTCCCTCCTACTCAGAGAATGGAAGCATGTCTGCATCCTCGTTTACTTGACAGTTTTTTGTTGGGTTGTACTTGGCGCTGCCATGGCTTTTTTTTGAAGGGCTGAAGACTCTTGCCTTTAAAAGCAGAACGGGTTTAACATGGGGCAAATCTGCAGTGTTGTGTAGAAATATGAGAGCAAGAATAAAAAATGGCCAATGAAGTTAAAACCAACTGCATTTGAAAAAAAAGAGTAGCACACCAACACTGGAATTGCATTTGGATCAGAACAGGCAAGAATTAAATTCAGTACTTCCATTGTTTCCCTTAGACCTTTCTTTTAAACTTAGATAGTTAAATATAAATCCATGCTTGTCTTCATCATACAGTCATTGGTTGGATGAAGTTTGGGGCTGGTTGTGACCATTATCTCTAGATGATTTAAAAACTGGTTTATCAATACTTGTTCTCCTGTTGGAGGTAACATACCCTTTTTTCCTTTTTTTCCCCTCACCACACTATGAGAAGCATTACCTTCCTTAAGACAGCAGTTTCCAATTCTGTAGTTGCAACTCTGAAAATAAACCTCTGTCAAACTACAGAGATGAAAATGAGCTACTCAAAAACACAACCAGCAGCAAGAGCAACAACATGGGTCATTGTGAGAAGGAAGAGAGTTCCCCCACCTGGATTTGACACACCAGGCACATTCAGCCTGGATGTTCAGTCCCTTTTTTTTAAGGACCTTGAGGAAACAGGTGATACTGAAATGGGGCTGGGATGGTTTCTAGTCTTTATTGCCAGGGAATAGAAAGTAAAGTAAGTCCTGCTTTCTGACAGCCCGGTATCTCCCCTGGAAGTGCTCCTGTGCTCAGATTCTCATTGCCTACACATTGTGACACTGCTCCTCTAAATTACAACAAGACTCTTTTGTACTTTCCCATGGAGTGGCATGATCACAGAATCAGTTAGGTTGGAAGAGACCTCTGGGATCATCGAGCCCATCATATAAACCTAGAAATCACAACAAAGTTAGAGTCAGAGCCATGCCTTCAATGCAGGCTGTGCATACCCAATAACCAAGGTCTGAAAGAAGCATTTTCCCCATAGCCTTAGCTCAGGTGTGCAGGAAAAAGTGCTCTGTGTAAAGTTTCAGGTGTCCAGGGAGAAGAGCTTTGTATAAAATTTCGCCTGTAGTTCAGTTCATCATATACAACAAAAATCTGAAGTAAAAACACAGCTTCACATGTTTAGGTCCTCCATCTCCCCCTTTATCTATCTATCTATCTATCTATCTATCTATCTATCTATCTAATCAATCTTGGGGCAAATTTTTGATTTAATGCTGGGGGTCAGTTCTACCTGGGTGAAAACAGAGGGAGGATGGCAGGCCTTGTCATGGAGGAAGCAGAGGTAGAGGTTTATAATTGATAAAGGCATGCAAAAAACTTGTTTTGAATTTCTCAATGGAATCTAAGAGACTCTGAGGGCAGTTCTGCATCCCCTCAGATACGGTTCTTAATATTTATGCTTCCATTGCACGTTGACAAACACTTCACGTAGTTATTGCTTTGCTTGAATATGGAAATATGTTAATTATGGCCTTTATTCTGCTGCCTGCTCTTTTCCTCACCCTTTTCTATTCAGCCCTCTAGGTGGCCCAGCACAATGTGGCTCCTTTTCTTTCAATGAGCTCTTTCCACACTAATAGGGTCCAGGGTGATGTGGAGAACCATGTGCACAAAATTGGTGCACCACCCCCCATTCCTTTGTGGGCATGTCAGGTTAAATTCATATCAGCAGGAGGGTCACTGCCATGATTTTCAATAGCGCAAGATGAGGTGATGACTCCAGACAATGGTGCCACACTCTCCAGTTGGAGACACTTGCCTCACCAGTTGCAGTAGTTAATTAATATGCTAAAAATAGAAGCCAGTGATACAAATCGCTGCCTGTTGTACAACAAAGACTGGGCATGTGTAGCTTTGATAGCCAAGTTTATGGTGCTTGTTATGGAGGGAAGTTAGTTTAGAGCTAGAGGCGATGTAAGACTTTCTGGATGCTGAGCTTTAGTCACTCTGGGCCTCTGGCCATTTGCTTGCTGTCTCATTTGCATTATGAATGACATCAAGGGAACTAACAAGGTTATTGGGCATAGAAATGTTTGCATGTGACCCCACGTGGAAGCAGACCTACAGCAGTGCTGGCTGGCAGGGACACTGTGCCTCTTTATTCAACTTCCTAGGAAGACAGTTTCTGGGAGTAGGTATAAAATCAGCCACGAGAACACCGGTGTTGGGAGAACGTGGAGGTCTTGGTGCAAGCCCTTAGGAGGCAAGGAAGTTCAGAGGGCAGGCTGGAACTGTGTCCTGTGCTCTGCCTGGTGGTGAGCGTGGAATGCAGGATGTGGGAGTTCCATGCTTGGGGCTCCCCATCGGCCACCCGGGTCTGGGTGAAGCTGCTCCATGGGGTCTCAGTGCCCATGGATAAGGGTGTGGGTCCAGACCATTTCTGCCTGCTGCTGGCTCAAGTGATGGGTGGGACAGAGTGGGTTTCAGTTCTCACCCTCTCCATCTTTGCTTCAGTAGGGACTGTCCAAACACAGGTTTGAGAGGCCTCACTTCATCTTTTTATTACAACTTTCCCAAAACTCAAGATGAGGAGGGGTAAATCATGCAAAGTCCATTACTACACATAGTAACCAAAGTTACTTTGGTAAAGTCCAAAGATCCAACACAGCAGTTGTTTCCCAACTTAGGGTCACGTTGGCCAAGTGAAGGAAGCCTTGTTCACACCAATAATAGCATGTGGGATTGGCAATCCCCAGGAAATGCAATGTGCTAGAGGAGAAACAGACCTTTGGAGGTGTAGTCTGCTTTAATTTATCCCTTTTCTGAAGAAATTAGTGGGATTGTTGGGGAATCACTCAGTGTAGATGGGAGCCGATTTTGGGCATGCAAGGTGTTCTCCATAAATGTTTGACCATTCTTAAATTTTACAGCTTTTTGTGATTTGCTCTCTGGACCAGGAGGACACTGGGCAGTCACTCAGGCATATAAACACTTGCAGCCTTCATGAAAACCTCTTGTTATCATACAAGTGTCCTTTAATCATTCCTGCTCTTCATATTGCGCTTTTGTAAACTGGTATATACTGGTTTGTATAAATCCACATGAGATAAATGTGAAAATAATTTTTGAACATAGCATTGTTAAGGTTGGAAAAGACCTCTCAGATCATTGAGTCCAGCTGTTAACCCAGCACTGCCATGTTCACCACTAAACCATATCCCCATTTCCTTTTCTCCTGTCACTTGCTACCTGGGAAAAGAGCCCAACCCTCACCTGGCTACAACCTCCTGTCAGGAGTTGCAGAGAGTGAGAAAGTCCCCCCTGAGCCTCCTTTTCTCCAGACTCAACACCCCCAACTCCTTCAGCTGTCCTTCATAAGACTTGTGCTCCGGACCCTTCCCCAGTTCTGTTGGCTTTCTCTGGACTTGATCCAGCCCGTCAATGTTCTTGCAGGGAGGGGTCCAGAACCGGATACAGGGTTTGAGGTGTGACCTCCCCAGTGCCCAGCACAGGGGACAGTCCTGCCCTGGTCCTGCTGCCACACTATTGCTGATCCAGGCCAGGTGCCATTGGCCTCTTTCCCACCTGGGCACCCCTGGGCTCATGTCCAGCTGCTGTCACAGCACCCCCAGGGGCTTTCCCACTGGGCACTTTCCAGTCTCTCTGCCCCATCCTGGAGCTGCAGGGGGTGTTGTGACCCAGGGGCAGGACCCAGCACTTGGCCTTGCTGAACCTCATCCCATTGTCTTCAGCCAATCAATCCAGCCTGTCCAGATCCCTCTGCAGAGTCTTCCTGCCCTCCAGCAGATCAACACTCCCACCCAACATGGTGTCATCTGCAAACTCACTGAGGGTTCACTCAATCCCCTCATCATGGTCATCAGTAAGGATATTAAAGAGAACTGGTCTCAACAGTGATCCCTGAGGGACACCACTAATGACTGGCTGGAAGTGCAGTCATGGAAGTGCAATTCCTGTTACCTTGCTGAGATCACCATCCTCAGGGCTGCGTCCTGCACTCAGGAGTCAAGGCTCTCCTGTTAACTCACTCATTAGCAGGGCCAGTATAATTTCATTTCTAAGAATCAGCTTTCCTATGTACAGTGAGTTCTTACTATTACAGTAGTCCATATTTTAAAAATATTTTAGAGTAATGGCAGTCCATATTCCTTGCTTCAAGGGGTGGGGATTTGTTCCTTCAGAAGTGTTTGTCAGAGGGAGGTGACTGCTGAGCTCCCCTGGTAGGGAGCAGCGTGCAGTGGTCCCTCCTGGTGATTTTGTGAGACAGATAAATCCATGTCAGGGTTTCACCTCCTCCTTTTCTCTCCCCACTTCTAATATGGCCCTTCCAGTCCATCTGGATGAATGCTGTGACCCAAGTCTCATTCTTACTGGCCTGCTGCAATCCCAGGGACATGTTCCAGCCTGGAGAAGAACATGCTGTCTGCACAGCTATTGAAGTGTCTGCCAGCTCTGAGTCTGGGAGGCTGAGAACAACTCTCCGTGTGTCTGGTTACTCAGGCATCATCAGGGTTATAGAATTTTGCTGGATACACAGAAAGGATTTGGGATCTGCAGTTGGGCAGTTTTCTGTAACAATCTGTTTCTATAGACTGAATATATTGCTTGTGGTTTATTTCATGTTATTTATTTATTTTATATATAGTATATATTATTTACTTATTTCATATTAAGTATTGCTTTGTTTTACTCTGCATTCACCTCCAGTCTCCCCAGCTGAAAACTGGTTATAGGAATGTTTTTTAATGAGTTGTTGTTGAACCAAAGTACTTGCAAATCAAGTTTCATTTTAGGAATATGTCAAATGATGTAGCAGATCTCCTGAAAATGGTCTTTAGTAAGACATGCTGATAAACCAGTGCCTATGGCAGCATCCTAACCCACTGTATAAAGACCAGGATTTTATTTTATTTTCTCTCCTGATTTCACAGATGTGCAAGAGGAAGTTCTGAAATGCATTTTCAGCTAATTTATTAAGAAATAGCAGTAATGACAAATGGGATCTTTGTTTTTAACTCTGATTACGTAGCTATGGGCTGTAAGTGTTCTCACTTCCTAATTGCTAAGGTAGTAGAGATGAACCGTTAATTAAAATCTCCTTCCCGGACAGGTCTTTAAATGCTCGAATTAATTAAGTCTTTAAAAATTGACGTGACTAAAACTCTCATTTTGGTCCTTTGTGATACCTTATTCCAGTTGATTTTCCAGTTATACAGAGGGGTCTAATGTGACCAAGACCCAAATTTTTGACATAAATTACAGAATGCCTCCTTCTTCTCTTTCCTTTTCTTTAAAACTAAGGAAAGACTATTAAAAATTGTCCAGGTTTACTTTATGCATCAGTGAGAATAAAAGAGCGAACTGCATTTCCATTTTAATTTGCAGGTCTGTTCCCCCTCCTTTGACTGCTTGTGATGAGCAGTGTGACTAATGAGCTCCATAGGACCAAAAAGAGTGGCACTTTTCCCTTTCTTCTCCTTCCCCGGGTTTTATTCTTGGGTGTGGTTTTTTTTATGTTGCTTGCCTCTGATGTTTTGCAGCTTTTCTGTCCTGGGCTTGGACTAATTCCCAGATCTGTTCCTGCAGATTTTAACTTTGCCATGTACCCACCATCAATGATAGCAACTGGAAGTGTGGGAGCAGCCATCTGTGGCCTTCAGCTCGATGATGGGGACAGCCTCACGGACCTCCTGGCCAAGATCACAAACACAGATGTGGTGAGTGACCAGCATTCCTCTCCTCCTTTCACTGCTAAGGGCACAGTGGAGCACCAGGCTGTGAAAGGTGTCCTGATCCTGAAAGCTCAGTGGAGCAAGGAAGGGGGGATGCTTTTGGAGTTAGTTGCAGGCATGAACCCAGCCTTTGAATCTCCAAAGCTCCTTGGATTCCCAGGATCAATTTTTATTCAGCCTTACTGATTCAGCAGCTTGGTGGGGAGAGGCTGCTCTGCCTGCCCTCACTGGTGGTCCAGTGTCACAGCCCCCTTGGGTACCCTGAGTGATGGGCCAAGCAGGCAGGCAGCATTCCCTGGGGCATAAAGTAAACCAGGAAGTCTAGTGGTGGTGTTGGCCCTGTGTTTGCAACCTTGAAACTGCTCTTTGGCCCTCATAGAGCCATGACCCTGAGACTAGCTCAGTTGGTTAAAACTTGATTGTAATAATGCCCAAGGTCATGGGTTCAATCCCCTATGTGGGCCATTGACTTAAGAGTTGGACTCGATGATCCTTGCGGGTTCCTTCCAGCTCAGAATAGTCTGTGATTCTGTGAAAAATGCAGGCACAATCTGTGATCATCTAAAAATATTTGGCTTGAAGGAAGTGAATAAGTTGTCCAGTTTACCAAAAACGGGAGAGAACTTTGATATGTGTTTTTTCCCTTACAGTCAGATTGATCCGCATTTTCACATGCAGTTCTGCGACTTCACATTTCTTCTGATTCGAACTGGATTTGCACAGAAAAAGGGACATTGCCAATTTTGAATGCTTATAGTGGGGACCTTAAAGATCATCTCTTTCCAGCCCCCTGCCATGGGCAGGGACACCTTCCACTAGCCCAGGTTGCTCAGGGCCCCACCCAGCCTGGCCTTGGACACTTCCAGGGATGGGGCAGCCACAGATCCTCTCCCCAACCTGTGCCAGGGCCTGCCCACCCTCACAGGGAAGAATTTCATCCTAATATCCAATCTAACCCTGCTCTCTGACAGTTTGAAGCCATTCCCCCTTGTCCTGTTACCACATGCTCCTGGAAATAGTCTCTCTCCATCTTCCTTGTGGGCTCCCTGCACGCACTGAAAGGCCACAATGAGGTCACCCCAAAGCCTTCTCTTCTCCTGCTGAACAATACCAACTCTCCCAGCCTTTCCTCCAGGCAGAGCTGCTCCATCCCTCTGACCATCTTGGTGTCCCTCCTCTGGACTTGATCCCCCAGGAAGGACATTGACGTTTTTGGATCAAGATCAGGGGAGGGACACACACACCAAGATGATCAGACGGATGGAGCAGCTCTGCTGGGAGGAAAGGCTGGGAGAGTTGGATGTAAGTCCCTTTTGCAGCATCTTGAAAATTGGACAAACTTTTATCTCCTCTGCTGAATTTTTCTATCCAGATTGTTTCAGTGTGAAAAAAAATACCTACCGAAACAGCTTAGTGGTTCTTTAGTGGTCAGAAGAAAACAACATGGGGTTTTTATTCACATTGACAATTTCTTCACACCTTTCCTTTTAAATCTGCCAGATGTTACTTTTGTCAGCAATGTGCTTTTTGTCATCCTGGTAAAAATCTTTCCAGATCTAACACTACATTCCTTCAGAAAAAAAAAAAAAGGACACTCTTCCCAAATAGCCAAAACCAGTGAACATTTTACTGTTCACATCTCCTCTCCAAATGTCTGTTGGAACTGAGTAGAGACAAACTTTCTTTTGCTCCTGGTGTCAGACCATGGAGGAGAGTCTCAGTCCCCAAATCAGAGCTTTTGGATAATTTAATCACTAAAAATTAGAAGGCTTTCCTGAAGTTAGAGGTGCTGTCATTTTATTCAAGGTGTTTCCAGTGTTGTGGCAGAGGTATCCTTAACTCCCTGCAAGCTTTGAAGTCTCAGCCCAACTAAAGGAGGCTAAAATTTTAACTTGGACAAAACGGTGTGTTTTTATTTGGATTTGGGAGAAATATTTTGGTAGAAAATTTCCTTGTGACTTCTGCATTGGAAAAATGGAGAAGGACTCAGGAGTGGAAACTTTAATTTCACATGTTAAAGCTTGAGAGGGAGAGAGAAGCAACAGAAAACAGGGTTTCAGGGAAGCATGGAGCAGTCTTAGCAATAGGTAGTAATACCACCTTCATGTGCAAAATGTATTGTTAGAAAAATGTACTTAGCTGGATTGTGTAAGAGTTAGCCCAGGGCTGTGTTAATAAAGAGTAAAGACTATTGTAATGTATTTTACACTGGGACTTAATTATAGTTGAATGAACAGCTTCACTTATCTCACTTCCTAATTTCTGATGCCTGAGAGCTGTTCCTGCAGTGACACAATAAATTCATTGTCACTGTGTGAATGATTTTGTTTTCAAAGGGGAGGTTAGGGGAGAGGGGGAAATGAGAGTTCCTGGGCTTCAGGAGCATCACATGGTAAAAAAGCAGGGGAACTCACAGAAGTCACAGTTCTGCACAGGGAAAACTTCTGTGCCTCGTGGTAGCCCACAGGAAGCATCAGGAAGCTGAGGGAGAGTCCTTCTCAACCAGAGGG
The DNA here is from genome assembly GCA_013396695.1 of Sakesphorus luctuosus. Taxonomy (NCBI): domain Eukaryota; kingdom Metazoa; phylum Chordata; class Aves; order Passeriformes; family Thamnophilidae; genus Sakesphorus; species Sakesphorus luctuosus. The sequence goes on along the minus strand of VWZD01008030.1, from coordinate 51,992 downwards.
TGCTGGGGCTTCTGGTCCTTTTTGGGTTTGGTGTGTGTTTGCTTAGCATGGAAACAGGTGATAGGATTTTCTCACTGCCTTTTCAAAAAATGGCACTGTCTGAGGTGAAGCATGAAAAATTTCAGCTTCAAAGCTGTGGGCGTGAGAAATGAGAGAATGATAATGAAACTCTGATGTAACTTCACTGCAATGAGCTTTTCTGAACTTTTACTGGTTTATAATGACAATTTAGGGTGCAATCTGTTTGCTGGGAAATTACAGCATAAACTAGGAGGCTGAAACTGGTGGAGTTATTTTAGATTTACACTGGTGTAACCGAGACTGGCGTTTGGCCTTTAGTGTAAAATGAATGTTTTTAATGGATGTTTTATTAAGAATAAGACAAAAAATGTGTTATTAATAAACAACATTTAATTTAGAGCCCAGCTGTTGGATAAGCTGCAACCAACGCATTGACTGAAGCACATTTGTGTTGGATATCCTTGTATGAATCCAAAGCAGCACTCCAGACTCCAAAGAGGGTTGTACAGTCTAAAGGGATAACAGTTACTCCTGATAAATAGGTTTCCTGAGCCATTTGGTGAAGGTTGAATCACAGCCTGGAGAAACAGTGACAACAGGGCCATGCAAACCTTGGTTTCATTACTCCTTCCACCCACCCAAATAAACCCCAGGGAGCTGCTCTGGGAGAAGCTGAGAAGCTCAGCAACCTTAGGGGTAGAGAAAGTAGCTCTGCATGGTATATCCGAATGGCCTTTTGTGACTGTTACTGTCCAAAAGAGTCATTAAGATCTAATCTCACACAATGTAGGGAGGTGATTTCCCCCCTCTGCTCTGCTCCCATAAGACCCCACCTTGGAGTACTGCTCTGAAGGTGTCTCGAATATAAGAAGGACATGGAATTGTTAGAGCAATCCAGAGGAGGTCATGAAGTTGATAATAGGACTGGAGGACCTTCCTTATGAAGACAGGCTGAGAGTTGAGGACGTTCAGCCTGGAGAAGAGAATGCTGTCTGAAGACTTCACAGCACCTTCCAGTATCTGAAGGGGCCTCCAGGGAAGCCAGAGAGGGACTTTTCATCAGGAATTGTGGTAGCAGGGCAAAGGGCAACAGCTTTGGACTAAAAGGGGGGAAAATTAGCTTAGATATTAGGAAGAAATTCTCCCCTGTGAGGATGGTGAGACACTGGCACAGGTTGCCCAGAGAAGCTGTGGCTGCCCCATCCCTGGAAGTGTCTAAGGCCAGGTTGGATGGGGCTCTGAGCAACCTGGGCTAGTGGAAGGCATCCCTGCCCATGGCAGGGGGTGGAACTGGATGATCTCCAAGGTCTCTTCCAATCGAAATCATTCTATGACTCTATGATTCTAACTTCACACAGCTCTGCAGGATGGGGGGTTGCATGTTCCATTCTGTTCTCCTGCCAGGGAACATTCCCTTTGTTGCTGCTTGCAGAGGAGAGGCTGATGGGCCAAGGGTTAACAGACCTACTCACAGGAAGCTCCCTGTGCATCTCTTGCTGGGTCATTGCAATGGAAAAATAAACAACTCAGGAAGTCAGGAATTTCCATAGCATCCCAGAGCAGCACTCCAGGGTGAGCAGTATCCTGTCCCTGGTGGAGCCAGATGCTCTGGAGGAGGATATGAGCATCCCTGCTGAGCACAATTACGGGATGTGAGGAAGGATAGCAGAGTGGGCAGGGCACATTTTAGGGCCTTGCAATCAATATTCTGCTTTGCCCCAGACGTGGGTTGGGTAAATCTGTCCCCTCACCTCCTGGATGAGCAGCCATCCATAAGTTCAGTGTGTCAGCTCACCAGCCGTGGTGGGCAAGCTGCCTCCCTGGGCATGCCTGGGAGTGTTCCCATAAATCATGTTTAGGGCATGTGTGCCATGGCTACATCTCCTCCTGGAGGAGTAACACATTAAGATTTCCGAAGAGCTGGAGAAACTGCTGGAGGGGTAGGTAGATGAAAATCTTCACCTCTTCTAAAGCACCTTGGACCAGAATTTTGTAGGATAAAGTCAATGAGAACTAGACACACAACTAAGTTTTAGACCTCCAGGGGCCTCCTCCAGTCTGTTTGCTATGAGGCTGAGCATAATGAAGTGTAGAAACTGTTGTCTCATATTAAAATGTGTTCAGGGTTACCCACTGAGGGAAGCTGACAAGGTTAGATCCCATATTAAGCTGATTAGTAGCTGTTTGTTTAATGAGCTCTGCAGCACCATGGTCACCAGAAGGGTTGGTTGTGTCCACTGTGTGTGATAATGGGGGTTGTGTGTGCACAGGAGGAGCATCTTCTTCTCAGAGCCCAGCACTCCAAGTCACATGTGGATGACACAAGGAGTTGTCTCCCCCAGCATCAGCAGCCAGGGAGAGGTTTTCAAGCAGAGCCAACATGTAGGCCTGTACATAGGCACAATTCCTTTCTAAAAGTCTGTTCCCACATGGGAACCTGGTGTGTATTGAGTTGTTTGGAAAATCTTTGGGTAGAAAGAAAACAAGGGACCAAGCTTTTCTTAAAGCCTTGTCAAACAAGATGGCTGTGAGCCCTTGTGAATGTGGAGTGGGGCTGTTCTGAGGACTGGATCCACAATAAATGGCATTTAAAATACCCCCATTTATATGTGCCATGCATGACAGTGCTAGGATTTTTTTTATCCCCAAAATCCAAGAAATCCCTTCATAAAGATCCCTGCAAAATTCTGCCCAGAAATGAAGTTCAAAACCCTGCCATGCTCATGAATTCAGTTTTTGCTGAGCCACAGTATAAAATCATGGAAATCTATCTTGAATGGATCACAACTGAACATTGTCCCTACAGCACACACACCATTTATCCCTTCCTTTGTAGCATTCAGGGCCTGTGGTTTTGGAACCAGGGAACAGGACTCACTGTATCTTATCCTGCCTTATTTGTTGCAGACTGCATTTTGTATGCAAGGAAACAACAGGCAAAATAGCTTCCAAAAGAAAGGAAGAATGAGATAGTTTCCTAAGTTGTCTTTGCCTGAGTTGGCAGCTGCTCCATTTCATTCAGCTTTTTGTTCCCCAGTGAGTGCTGTGCGTGTGTAGCAACAATGGGGTGATGCAGTTACACCACAGGCTCATGGCTGAGTTCCGTCACATCCATTCATAAATCTGGCGCTCCGAGGAAGCCAGGTCCCCTGAGGAACCCCAAGGAACCGTCTCCACAGCCACAGGAGCTCCCAGATCACGGGCAGTCTGCTTGGAGACTTGCCCTTGACCTCCACAGGCAGGTTGTCACAGCTTGTTTAAAACCCCCTTTTCCAAACCCTCAGGACATTTGTTACATCAGGGTGAATTCCCAGCTTTTCACAGCTACAAAGGATTACCTGTTAGACAGAGCTTGGAATCTCAAGTCACATCAAGCAGGGAGTATCATTCCAGGCATGGCGTCTGCCCCTGGATCATCCTGCCCAGTGTTTTGGCTTTACTCTCACTTTTTCCAGTTCTAAGAATATTATTTTCTTCCCTTGCAATGAGAAATAACCCACATGAGCAACAGGAAACCAACAAACTGACTTGAAACAAGCAGTGAAACTCAGTCTAGAAAGAACACTGTTGAAAGTGCTGGAAAGGCCAAAAATTGCAGAGTAAAGTGTCCCATTTTTCACATGCCTAATGTTAGTCACCTTATTTATTGCATTTTTGCAGTGGTGGAGCAATAGCAAGTGGAGAAATTCTGGCATAGATGAGGTTTTTTTGGTCTTGTTTTGTACTTAAAATGAGATGTCCTTGTTAGTCCTCATGAAATGCCCTTTGGAACAGCAAATTGCTATTTTCTGTATTTCCAGATGGAAAAAGAGATACACTTACCTATGATTCATGCTCTTCATTACAGTAGCAAACCCACACATTTAGGAGGGAAAATATTTCTGCTTTTAAATTGCATCCATGAGATGTGAGATCACTGTGATAAAGTAGGTGGATATATTCCCACAGCAGCTTTCCAAGCTTTTGCTCTGGAGAACATCGGGGTATGTGAAGGTCCCACTTTGGGAAGGATTCCCTGTTTGTGTCAACAATGAACCATGTGCTTTGGAGAGGTTTGAACTGGGACTTAAATGGAAACCAGTGGAGGAATCCAGCCTTCCTTTTGTATTCAGGAGTGCAGATGACACTTTCCATGTTGGAATTTATGTAAATCCCAACTCTTTTTAATGCATGTCTGATTGCTGCTTTCTTAGATTATCCAAGCGATAAATACATGACCCGTGAACAGTATTGTCACTTCAGATATCTCCAGCATCCTTTCCATTTATCATACAACATAAAAAAGCCCTTTCCTGATTTCCCTTGTGCAGTTAGTTTTAAGAAAGAGAAAGAGATCGGGGGCATTAATTTGTGAATTAATTAAAGTATATGTGGAAGACCAACCACCCTTTAACACACTGTCTCGGTTTAAGGGAAAACAACCAAAATGTTTACCCACAAGTGGGGAAAGGGGCCTCTTCCACAATAATCACGCCATTCTTTATCAAATTTAGAAGAAGGAACTTGAATACAAGAAGGATAACTGTTCTTAACTGATACATATATATATATACATATATATATATATATATTTATGTAAACAGACCAGAGCAAACTGCTTCCCCAACAANGCAGGTAGGCAGAAACCAAGCAGCAACAGGCCGTCCAGGCAGGTAGACAGAAGCCAGCAGCGAGAGGCAGGCCGGGCAAGTAGGCAGAAGCCAAGCAGCGACGGGCCGTCCGGGCAGGTAGGCAGAAACCAGCAGCGAGAAGCCCTCCCAGCCGGCAGGCAGCAGAGGCTAGCNGCAGCGAGGAGCAGTGCGGCAGGCAGGCAGAAGCCAGCAGACGGCTTCACCTCCACCCAGCACCCCCACAACCCACCCCCAGCCGTGTGTAGTCCCCAAAAACAAAAGAGACAACCTGCCCCCACCCAAGTGATCAGCAGTTAACGACTCTTTTTGTTAACTCCTGGCATAGACAGTTAGTGGCAGGAGAAAGAATTTACATAAAAATTCAAAACTACAACACACACACATGCCAGAAGATGTTTTTAGCATTCCCAGCAAAGCACTCAAGAAAGCACCCAGGTTTGGGTCCAGCTTCTTAAATCCAGTCATAAAATGCAGGAGCATCAAAAAATGTCCAGCTCAGTATTTTGCATTGTTTGCATGCAGATATTTTTTATGCATCTGTTGTTTGTATGTATGTATAACAACAGCCCTACTGTTACTTTTCAGCAGCAGGTCGTAAAGGCGAGCAGAGTTGCATTTGGCTTTTGAAAGGCCTTGAGAGATGACCCACTCAGGCACTGAGTGAGATTATCCTCAGACTGGCTTTTAACTGGCTCAGGCTTTGGCTGCTGCTGGCCTTATTTGTTCTGTGGGTGCTGATGCACAACCCCTCACCATATAGGTAAGATCTTGTCAAGGGCTAAGCAATATTTAACAGAGTATTCTAACCTTGTTAAACAGTAGTTTTGCAGTCTTTGTTTTCTTCCTTAAATGCTGCCATAATGCATTTTCTCTGGATTCCCAAGTGAATGCCATCTTGGATGGGCAAAACCTGGGTTGCTGCAAGGCTCAGACCCGTTTCCATGTACCCAGATATGTTTCCCTAAATTTAGTTTGTGATAAACCAACATGAGGGCTCTTCCTGGGGTAAGCTTTTATTATTTCTTCTCTCAGACAAGACCCAAACTGAGATGCTAAAGGGGAATCTAAAAATCACAGTACAAAAAGCACTGTGTCCTGAAGCACTGTGGAACAGACCAAAGCTGAGGTCATCCCTTCTGCATGGCATGGCTTCCTACCTGGTGGTCAGGGAGCACCAAATGGGATCCTGGGGTGCTTTGGGAAGAGCATTGCCAGCAGGTCAAGGAGGGTGATCCTGCCCATCTGCTCAGTCCTAGTGAGGCACATCTGGAGTGCTGTGTTCAGCTCTGGCTCCTCAGGACAAGAGGGACATGGAGCTCCTGGAGTGGGTCCAGCGCAGGCTGTGGAGATGCTGAAGGGACTGGAGCATCTCTCTTAGGAGGAAAGGCTGAGAGAGCTGGGGCTGTTCAGCCTCCAGAAGAGACTCTGAGAGGGGACCTCCTCCATGTCTGTCCTCTGTATGGAGGGGGCAGAGCATGGACCAGGCTCTGCTCGGGGGTGCCCAGCAATGGCACAAGAGGAATGGGCAGGACCTGATGCCCAGGAATTTCCACCTGGACATGAGGAAGAACTTCTTTGCTGTGCAGTGACCCAGCACTGAACAGATTGCCCAGAGAGGGTGTGGAGTCTCCCTCACTGGGGATATTTCAGAACTGTCTGGGCACAATCCTGTGCCATGTGCTCTGGGATGGCCCTGCTGGAGCAGGGAGGTGGCACCAGATGACCCACTGTGGTCCCTCCCAACCTGACCCATTCTGGGATTCCCTGAAGCTGCTGCTGGCACAAGGAGTGCACAGTCAGGCAGCCCTGGGTGTTACATGCACAGTGTGGATCCAGGGGTGCACTGGCTTTTCCTGGCCCTGCCTGGCTGTGAAATCTGGTAGGTTAAATCTGGTTTAGAGTAGTTGCCACTGTGGGACTAGGTGTAGTAAATGGACAGCCACAGTCCCCTTATGGTCTTGAAACTTTGGACAGGAAGAAAGAGGTAAAAGATATGTGTCAGAAGTGGTTCACCTTCCTGTGAGAGCCCTCCACTGTTGGCATTGGAGAGGAGTGATTTTTGTGGGGAAGGACACTGCTCCTCAGCTGGGTTGGGAGCTGATGCAGAGAACACCATCACCCAGAGGAATTGGGGGGGCAAGGAAGGCTCAAAACTGGCTGGATAAAGCCTGTGGCAGAAACTAAGCCAAGTTACTAAACCAGCTATAAAATGTCTCTTCCACACTCTTCCCTTTTTTTTCTCCCTTTCCCCCCTTTTTTTTAACATTTTAATCTATCAATCCAGTCATCGTTTTGCAGGATGGGAGAGGATGTGGGTCCCAGGCTGCTCCTGGAAATTGAAGCCGTCACAACTGAAAATCCCAGTTATTGCTAGTGCAAAGCAAGAGCCTGTTGGTTGAGTTAAGCTGGAGTGGCTTTCCCTCATAGCTTGCCAATGAACTCTAAATTCCAGTTTAAAACTGAAAGCTAGGGGCCCAGTATAGGACTTACATGTTACAGAGGTGTTGAAAAGTTCAAGAAAATGAATTATGTATAATATTCTGCAGGATCTTTCCCAGTGCTTATACTTTCTGTCAAGATTGTCATGAATGGAAATTGAAATCTTCAATTATTAGTGACTTGAATAAGTAGATCATGTCATAGAGCTGCTGATTCCTTCTTCCAGTTATTTTCACTGCCAGCAGTTCCATCACAGCCATGAGGCTACCCCTCATCAGACACAGAAAAGCTTTTCTTTTCCTTCCAGTGCATTTCAAGTGTGCTAGTAAAATCACCTAGGGATGAAAGTTTCAAAATCCAGCCAAAAGTTAATTGCCTTTTTAGTTCTCTACATGGTGAAGTAAAAATAAAACTATGGAATGGAAAGTACCAGAACCATTTTAATCATTAAAACTACTAGACCATATAGAAGAATGGGGAAGTTGATCCATGTGACACACACTTCAAAAAGTTTTTTATAAAAAACAACAAAGGCAGTCCTGAAGGAATGGCCCAGTCCCTGGATTGCAAAACTGGGGCCACTGCTGCAGTGCACTGTAGTGTTCTTTTAGGGAAGATTTGCTGAAAACAATGCAAGGCATGTCTTGTTTCTTTGATACATTTGTAAAACTTTAATTTTCCCTTGTCAGTGTGATCTAGAGCAAAATGAAAGCCCACCAGTAAAATATGTACACATACACCAAATCCCCATGCAACTTGGAAGGGTGAAAAATAGTGCACTTATCATGGGAAGGCCTGGATGTTTGTCCTCAGGGGTGTTTTTGTATTTTTTGTATCATGTCACTTAACTTTGGACTGACAGAAAGTTCCAGTGGTGCCCCATTCATAAAATAAAGCCACTTGCCTTATCACACTATAACAACTGGGCTGGTAAGATACTCTTATTTAGGTTTTCTTCCTTTCACCTGTGAGATTAACATCCAAGGAGCTTTATTATGCAAATAGCAACACTTTTTTGGAAAGCTGTTTCATGCTGAATGCAGTGTGCTGGTCATTTTACCTCAAATTTGTTTTAAAGAGTTTGGTGGTACATTATTTTAAGTTCAAAACCCAAGCAGAGACCAGAGAATAAATATAGAGTGGCCTATGGATTCCTATACAAAATAAAATCCACATGACAATTCCAGTCGAGGCCCCTTAATTGATTTTATGTACAAAATGAAGACATAAGAAGTGACCCATTTCTCTCTAGAGATTTTGGCCTCTTCATACATTAAATGAATCATGACATCGCCCATCAGAAGTTTGTATAGTAATGGCATAAATGATCATATATAAGGGTGTTTAGGAACAGACAAAGTGGACTCCAAATGCTCAAACCTTATGTTCCTCCTGTCACCACCCTTCCTTCCCCAGGCCTGGCTACAAGGAAATTGCCTCATTGAGCTTTTCAGTCTGAAGCTGCTTGAAAAAAATCTGGCTTGTTTTCAGAAGGACATAATATTTTGAAATTGTGCACCACTGTGCTTTAAAAGGCATTCTTATTAAAAAAAAGGCATTATGAGTGTAGTCTGTTAAAGAGTTTCCAAACTGGTGCCTTGACCCATGAAGTGACTTTTTGCCATTACCCTCTCACAGGTTACAACGGACCTAAAACCTGCCTACACTAATAACATGGGATTTTCTTTATCTGAGTTTCTGGTAACTTTTGCCACTTTCAGGACAAGAAAAGGAAAGGATTTTGCACCAAGAAAAGTGGGTGTTCATGAGCTAATTGCACCCATCACGAGCATCAGCTTCATCAGCAGAACAGATACTCTTCACTAAATATTTTAATAGCAGTCGTCTTCATCGCCGTGTCTGGTTTAGGTGTGGTGAATCCTTCAGATTTGTTTCTGTATTTGTGCTTCATGTTTATTTTGGGACTCCTGATGTACAGGGCTCCTGGATTTGTGTACCCTACTGTTTCTGAGTGTTGTATGGTATAAGTTTGAAATGCAGTGGCCTCTGAGACTTGGTTGCGTGGTTTTGACTTATGTATTTCTCTGCTATCTGTCTTAGCTTTATTGTCTGCTATGAAATTATTGCCAATAACTGTTCATAGGGCTTTTATAATAGTCCTGCTCTCAGAGGGAAGAGCACACCCTATACCTCCACCTCCTCTGCTGCTGAAATCACTTTTCTTCTCTGGAATGTGCTCAGAGAAAAAATTCTGTCAGGAATAGTGTGGCCAGCAGGACCAGGACAGTCATTCTCCCACTGTACTGGTCAGTGGTAGGGCCAGCACAGTGTGTCCAGAAGGCTTTGGAGAGTCAGTCTGAGGGAGCTGGGGGTGTTTCACCTGGAGAAAAGGAGGCTCAGGGGAGACCACCTCAATCTCTAGAACTCCCTGAAAGGAGGCTGTAGCCAGGTGGGGGTCGGGCTCTTCTCCCCCTCAGTAACTTAACCCTGCACAGGAAAATGGAAAAATTCATATACTCTTCATTTCTTTGCAACACTTCAGGTTCCTGCTCCAGAAGACCACACAGATCATAAAATCATAGAATCATAGAATGGTTTGGGTTGGAAGAGATGTTAAAGATCATCTCATTCCAACCCCCTGCCATGGGCAGGGACCACCTTCCACTAGCCCAGGTTGCTCAGAGCCCCATCCAGCCTGGCCTTGGACACTTCCAGGGATGGGGCAGCCACAGCTCCTCTGGTCAACCTGTTGAGCTGGGACCAGTAAAATATTAGTATTAGAATCTAATAAATATGGCATTAGTACAGTTTAACCCACGTAGTTTGTATTCAGAGTGTACACAACATGTGAAAATTCAAGGCTATTTTGTGTCAAGAGCAGACACTCCTTAGGGGAATACCAGACTGATGCTTTTCCAACTTTTGCTAGCCCAGTAAGGGAAAAAACAGCCCTGGCTGTCTCCACTAACAGCTCAATTTGCTTTCTGTCTAGGACTGCCTTAAAGCTTGTCAGGAACAGATCGAGGCAGTGCTAGTGAACAGCCTTCGGCAAGTGCGGCAGCAGCAGCAGCAAAGCAACCCCTCCAAGACGGTGGATGAACTGGACCAGGCCAGCACTCCCACAGATGTGAGAGATATCAACCTGTGAGGACATCACCACACAAAGTCACACTTGCTCCCCCAGCCCAGTTTATTTTTGTTATTATTTTTAGACTGATTTTTTTTTAATCTGCTCCCACATAGAACATATTTAAAGCTCTTTTAGGTAAAAAAAAAAGAAGAAAACAAAACAAAAACTGAATAATGAAAAAAAAAGCATTTGGTGCCTGTGATGTTCTACAGAAGGGAATCCCACAATATATTTGGTAATTGCAATTTGATTATGTATCAGTGATATTAAATGCTTATAAAAGCATACAAAGTAGCTAGATCAATGTAAGCCTGCATTTGTGGGAACAAAATAGAGTATACTTGTCTGTGTATTATGACCTAGTGCATACACCCTTTTTTTAGATTTAAGAAAGGAATCGTGTGTGCGAATTTATGGCTTGACTAGATTGCAAAGCAATAGAGTAAGGAGTTTAGGGCAAAGTGGGAAAAGATCCCTGAAGCAATTGAACCATTTTGAGTGCAGAAGAGATTTGCTGATCTGTCACCTCTGTTACTAGTCAGAAGTGTTTGTTGGATCTCTGTATGTTAGTTTTGTTTACTCTTGCTGTCTGTGGTAGCTGCTACCTAAGAAAGAAGATGCTTTATTTTACCAGCCAGAAGAGCAGGTGTTTTGTGGTTTTTTTTTTAGTTAATTCTTTTTTCAACTTCCCTCTCCCCTCTTGACTTTTTTCTATTTGTCCTTCAGAAGTGGTTCATTCTAAACACAGCAGCATCTTTGGCATAAGGGCAATTCTGTTTACCCAGCTGTGGGCCAAGCCAAAGTTATGAAGTGTCCACGTTCAGTGGGGGAAATACATGAATTGATCCTGCCTGGTTGGCTAATCAGACCTCCTCCAACTTTTGGATTGCAAGATGTGGTGGATCATCTATGAAAAGTGTTATATTCCTTTACAGTGCTAATGCTTCACATAATTTTTAACTTCTGGCAGCTTCTTAGCTTGGCCATAAAGACATTTAAATGATGCTCTGTCCTTTTTTACATAAACTCACTGTGTCAAAGAAGATCAGATTTGGTTGGATACCTCCTCTACCTTCCTATCTTCCCCCACCACCCCCACACACTTTTTCAGCATTTCATTAGCTTTTATTGATCCACAGTGAGCGTTTTTTGTAAACCATTTCATTCGAAAAGCACTTTGAAAATTGTTCCTAAGGGATTAAATGAGATGGTTTATGACAATTTTGCCGAGGAGATAAAAAAAACAGGAAAAAAAAGGAAAAAAAAAGGAAAAAAGAGAAAGAAGTCACAAAAACAAGGCTTTTTGTAGTCAATATTTTCCAGTATTTGGTTAGTTGTGGTGTTGCTGGAAATACCAACACCTGCTTCAGATGACATTCCTGTCATGACATTCCGGATAAAAAAGCCTGACCATCTGTATTGTTCAGTGCCACAGAAGGATCTTAATACCACCTGCATGCTCATCTGTGGACAAGGAAAGAACATTCCTGGTGCAACAGACGTGATGGTAAACACCGAGGTGTGTGACTTGGAGTTTTATTACAAAGGTGTATTCAGTGTACTTGAATTTATTTTTCCTGCTCCACCTGTAACAAAGAGGCATTTAGGTGGCAAAGGAGTTGGAGCAACTTTTTTTTTTTTTTTGCACAATTGTATTAACAGTTTGCAGATATCCGAAATGAAGCTGTTGGTTGAAATGTTAATGTTTGCATTTTTAAGGCAAAAATCCAGAAAGAACATGCTACGTCGAAGAATATTATATGTATAGACTCAGCCATATTTGGCTAGATGAGGGTAGAGAATGGAGTAAGAGTCTAAGGTTTTGTTGGTTTTTTTTGGTTTGGGGGGGGGGTTGTGGTTTTGTTTTTTTTTTTGCGCTGCTAAGAAGCTATGATTTGTTTCATTCTTATTCACATTAACAGTACTTAGCTGTATTGTTTCACTGAGTGTGCTGCTATTTTATAAACATTTTTATAATATATTATTTTACTGCTTAAATTTCAAATCCTGAAGTAGATGGTTAAGTGGAGATATGATGAGTTCTTTGATTTACTGGAAATGCCCTGTACAGTCGTTCTTTTTTTTTCCTAATAGCGTGTTCATGATTACTTTTTTTATTTTATTTTATTTTGCCTTCTCTTTTTTTTTCTTTCTTTTTCTTTCTTTTTCCTTCCTTCCTGATCACATCCTGCAAAGATGGTATACTTACCTCAGGTTTGCTCAACAAAACAAATGGTTCCCATTCTCACAATACCTCACACAGTGACAGTCTGGTTTTGCCCTGGGGTCTGCGCTCTGTCCGCACTGGGGAGGGGTTGCAAGCAGCCAAGGTGGGGCACTGGCTCCTTTTTTTTTGGTCTTTGGTATCTTTTTCATAGTGGAAAAAATGCAATGACTCTCCACAGGCTGGTACATCTTTCCCAAAACTCCTGGTGGGCACAGCCTTGTCCTCACCTCCTACCTTGATGTTCCGCACTGAGAGCTCCTGGAGTTCAGCGACAGTGTCTCTCTTGGAGGAGAACAGAAATAGTTGATGTTGTTGAAGCCAGACTCCACACAGCATGTGTGGGACAGATCAGACCATTCCCAGACAGTTCTGTGTGCCAGAGGGTCCCACATGGTGGGATGACCTCTCAATGTGAGCACTGGCACCTCGTTCATCATGTTGGTGTGGTTTGCTCCCCTCTGTGCTGCAGGGCAAGTGTAGGCAGGACTGGCATTTAGAATGCCTGCTCCCACCTTCCACATGCCCCATTCCGATGGTATCACAGGGGTGATCCCTGCAGTGTCACCTCACCCAGCAAGGGACTGAGGGCCACCACTGAGGTCAAACACAATTGTGCTGGAAGGAGCAGCACCGTTCAGCACTCTCAGTGCCTCGCAGGGACCTGGGAGGTCTGTGCTGGCCCCAGTCCCTGTGTGGGTCCCCACCAGGGGTAGGAGTGTCCTGGGCTGCAGTAACACACTCAGCAAATATTAACCACCTGGTTATTGTATGTTGGAATTCTGGAAAACCTAAAAACTTGAGCGTTTTCACGCTTCCAAAATAAAATCACTGCCTAGTCCTCTCTTCTAACAGATGTTAAAGGGAGTGTGCTGTTATTGCAAATGAGATGTTTTCCCTCCCTGAATTGCAGAAAACTTCCAATTGATTGATTAAATGAAAGAGTAATGAAAAATGTGGTGCTGATTATGCCTTCCCAGGTGCCAAAGGATTGGCACAATTGCTAAAAGCATTTCTCTCTCAGCTTCCTATTGATGGTACTTTGATGATCTCCCCCTCCTTCCCATTACTGTAGTGTAGGAGCACCTCAAAGTGTATGTTTTTGTATTTCCAACATGCTCCTGAAAAAGAAAAATTATAAATCCCATGTTAATGTCGATGTTTTGTGCTTGAGTAATCGGATGGCTCTTCCTTACTCAGCAAACCACCTGGCCACTGGATTTTTTCCACTATGTTTATTACCATGTTCTCATGTACCTCAGAAATCACTCTCAGTTGCACAGTTTCTGTTCTCAAACTTTTTTGGTTGTTTTTTTTTTCTGTTTTGTTTTTTTTTTCTTTATTGAGTGTGATGCCATATCAAGTCAATGTTATTCTCTCACAAATGTGCTCTTTAAGAGGTGTGGATGTTTATGTGGTCAGGGGGTGCTAGAAAGTGTGGTAGTAGGCATCAGTGTAAACAAAAAGTATTTAGAAAGTACACAAGGTTGTTTTCGATGGGTAAGACTGATAAGGTGTAGTCTTGATTGCCTTTTTAAAGGTCTTTGCTCAGTGTTGTCATTTTTATTAATAACCTGTTGTTTTGACTAGTTTTAAAGATGGTTCTAAGAAAAGTGTTCTGATGGGATTAGGTATGCTGTATGGACAATAAACTCACCTTGACCTACATTTCCCTGCCTTGCTTTTTATTCATGCCCTGAATTTGGCTGTATCACTCACTTCGTCATGGTTTTTCCTTGGTGTGATGGTGCAAAAGGTTTGATTCTAAAGCCTCTGATCTGGATAGGGGGGTGCTAGCAGGCATATAAAATGTTGAATATCACATGTTGAATGTCACAGAACAACCTGTCCTGCCTCCTGGATAGGCAAATCCTGGCATATTCCTCTTTGGAAACAACCCCCTGAGATTTAAGGACAAAGTCCTAAAAGGTGGGTAAGTTGCAGGATCAAAATATTTTGTGGGGATTAAATGGAGCTGGTGAAAAGTTGTATTAAGTACATGGAGTGCACATTTTTGCAACCGATTGAAATATGATTTAAATCTCCACTCAGTTAAAAATTGGGTGATTTTTCTTTCTCTAAACTTAGGGCAAACAGTAAAAGGAGTGGGATTTGTGGTGAAGGCAAATAGGAACAAATAGAAAAAAATGGATGTAAATATGAATTAAATATGAAATAGGAATGAATTATAAATGAATAGGAAACATGAATGAAATCAGAAGGCTGTGATTTGGGAGGTACAGATCTTTCTAGAAAATAATCACATAACCTTGGGACTTGTGGCTTTAGGCAAAGTCTCTGAAGACTTCCTTGCCTGTGAGCCTCATATTTCCCAGGTTGGTTGCACCAAAGGTAGACATCCTGAAACATCAGGAGCCCTTGTGTTTATCTGGCCAGCATTTGACAACATGACCAGCAATTTCTGGCATTTCACAGGCACAGCCTGGGAGCCATTGAAGAGCTGGAACTTGTGAAAGTTCTTACACCTTCCTTTCATGGTTTAAGGCTCAAAGGAGTCTAATTTCCAGCCTAATTTCAGGTTTCCCAGTACATTTTCACCAGTCCTGAAACTGCATGGATGTGCTCTGTATCTTCATGTTTTAAAAGAGGTTTTACTAAATCTAGATTTAGAAGGAAAGAGATGCTCCGTTGTCATTAAATGTCTATTTTCAGAACTGGGGCAAAGAAGCTGAAATTGAAATTAATTGGACAACAGTCTGTCCCCTTCCTTTGAAGAAAGCTGGCTGGATGCTGAGAAGCCACAGACAATAGGGTTAAGTTTCACAGTTACACGGCATGTGAAACCATTTTGTATTGTCATCTTCTTACCATCTGCAAACAATTTCTTCCCATCATGATCCTACACTTCATATAAGGACAGCCTGAGGATATTAAGAAGGGACAACACAGAAAAAATATGTTTGAAACAACTGGATGGGCCCATGCTGGACTGACTTCTGTGTTTAAGAAAAATTCTAATGCAAAGGTAAGAAAGCTTGAGCACTGAGATTCCAGGAAAAAACAAACAAACCAACCACACAATTGCTTGGTGTTTCCAATCTCAGAATACAAGTTAGATAATGTTTTATTTTACATTCCCCCAAATCTTTCTGTAGGGGAAAGAAATGCAGGGAATTTTCCTTTGTGTTTCAATGCAGTAAACCTGAATGCTTCCAGGAGTCTTTTCAACCTCTTCTATTGCAATTGCTGTGGTTTTTTTAATTTGTCCAGGAACTATGCAGTCACTCTTTATTCTCTGCTGCCCTAAAAAGCAAAATTCCCATCAAATCTCATGCAACCAGCACAAGCAGAAAGAAATTCTTTCCCTGCTGGAAGACAGTGGGAGCTCTTTAATAGGTCTAGTAATTTTCCCACCAACTCCAGTTCGTTCATGCCTCATACTGTAAAAATATTAGTCCTCTGAAGAAATGTAAGGCTGATGGAAAGGCAGATAGAAAAGGTTTATTTTAATCTTTTCTGGGGAAGAAAAAGGCCAGGAAATCACATGGCTTTGCAGCTCTGTTGCTGATACACTTTCTCAGCCTTCTACAGCCCCTTGCAGGTATAAACAACATTAGTTGCATTCAAGTGTTAGAGAATTTTGGTAGAGCCTTCTCTGTGCTGTTTGCAAGTCAAAGCTGGAAAGAAAGGGAAACAGGCTGTGCTCTACTTCTTTACCCCACCCAGCATGCTGAATCTTCCCTCCCAATTAAGGGAAAGTTTATTTTCAAAGCACTTTGGGGATGTCTTTAGATCTTTGGAGAAAGCTAATTGCACCACGTTTGCTTTGTACCTACTTGAAATATTAAAAGCAAACCAAACACTCTTTTGCTCTTCTAAATATGATGATATCTTGGGAGGAAAGGCTGAGGGAGCTGGGGCTGTTCAGCCTCCAGGAGAGACTCTGAGAGGGGACCTCCCCCATTTCTGTTTGTGCAGGGAAGGGGAAGAACATGGGCCAGGCTCTGCTGGGGTTGCCCAGCAATGGGACACCAGGAATGGGCAGGAACTGATGCCCAGGAAGTTCCACCTGGACATGAGGAAGAACTTCTTTGCTGTGCAGTGACCCAGCACTGAACAGATTGCCCAGAGAGGGTGTGGAGTCTCCTTCACTGGGGATATTCCAGACCCATCCGGTTGTAATTCTGTGCCATGTGCTCTGGGATGGCCCTGCTGGAGCAGGGAGGTGGCACCAGATGACCCACTGTGGTCCCTCCCAACATGACCCATCCTGGGATTCTGGGATTGTGATTCTATTTATAAGGGTTCTCAAAGGTGATTTGCATTCCAGCTGTGTGCAGCCTTAGGGGCACAGGTACCACAGTATTCTGACACCAAAAAGAGTGTGCAGCAGCTGATGTTACTGCTAGTGCTGCCAGGAGGTAACAGTGAAAATTGTGGGAGTCTCAGTGAAGACTTTCATTCAGGGAGAATGTGATGCCACACAGGTGGCTTCAGGTGTGCAGTGGGGAAGAGCATCTCCCACTGATGGACACATTAAATCAAGACCTGTTAGGATTACAAATTAAGGTAAGTAAAGCTGAGGTATTTACACCTAAGTTCAAAAAACCACAGAGCCTGCTCTGAGTTTTGCTGCAACCTGATAGAGAGAAAGGAGCTGATGCAAAGAGGGGGGGGAAAAGGGAAAATGTTTGTCTTCTTAAATGCCTGTCCTTCTGTGGAAACGATGGGGTGATAGCTTGGTCTTACTATTGAGCTTCCTCTAAAAATAAACTGGGATGTTATTTGAGTGCCTGAGACGCAGGTGTGATCCTCCTTAATGTCCTGCAGCACCGGAGCCAGAGGTGGAACAGGATCCTTGGGAAAGGCGAATCCCATGGAACGGGAAGGTGCAGAGCGCAGGATGGCCGCGAGGTGGCCACACCACCCCGCCAGCAGCTCCCGCTGGAGCTTCCCGGGAATTGAAACTCGGGAAAGGAGCATCCCCAAGGAAGGCTCGAAGCGCTCACCTGAGCCCCGCCATGCTCCCGCTCTGCTCCCTGTGTCACATTGAAATCTCTCTTAAAAACATTTAAAAACTTCCCCGAAGTTACTTTCCTGTGAAAGAAACCGATGTAGTCGCTGCAGAACTGCGTTCTCCAGCACGTCCGATTGCAGGACTGTCCACAGAACAGTGTCCCTGCAAGGATCTGACTGGGTTATGCATTTCTTCACCCCAGCAGGTCCTTCACACGCATATTGCACAGAGGAAGACAAAACTGGAGAGATTCAGCCTAAGTTTCTGCTGGGCTGCTGTACTTGTAAGAGCAAGAAGAGGTATCAGATCCCAAACGACAAGTGGCTGCATTCACTGATGATTTCACTTTTGTGTTCCTAATTGCCAGCTGTTGTTGCATGGAGACCAGACCAGTGTTATTTAATGTCTTCATTAATGATACCGATAAAGTGCACCCTCAGGAAGTTTGCAAAGCACACCAAGCTGAGTGGTGGGACCATCCATAGGGACCTGGATAAGCTTGAGAAGTAGCCCATGGGAATCCATGGGGTTTTACAAGACCAAGTGCTGGTGCTGTGCCTGAGTCAGGGCAACCTCCAGTACCAATCCAGGCTGGGGATGGACAGATGGAGCAGTCCTGGGGAGAAGGACTTGGGGTGCTGGTGGGTGAGAGGCTGGACATAGCCCATCCCAGAACCCCCCCTATGTTGGGCTGCAATCAGAGCAGCGTGGGCAGCAGGGGAGGGGGGATTCTGCCCCTCTGCCCCACTCTGGGGAGACCCCCATGCAGAGCTTCCTCCAGCCCTGGGGGCCCAGCACACCAAGGACATGGAGCTGTGGCAGCGAGGCCAGGGGAGGGACCCCAAGATGATCAGAGGGATGGAGCAGCTCTGCTGGGAGGAAAGGCTGAGAGAGTTGGGATTTTTCAGCCTGGAGAAGAGAAGGCTTTGGGATGATGTAATTGTGGCCTCCAGTCCCTGAAGGGAACCTACAAGGAAGATGGAGAGAGACTATTTCCAAGGTCTAGCGGGAATAGCTTCAGACTGACAGAGAGCAGGTTTAGATTGGATATTAGGAGGAAATTCTTCCCTGTGAGGGAGGTGAGGCCCTGGCCCAGGTTGCCCAGAGAAGCTGTGGCTGCCCCATCCCTGGAAGTGTCCAAGGTAAGGCTAGATGGGGCCCTGAGCAAGCTGGGCTAGTGGAAGGTTTCCCTGCCCATGGCAGGGGGTTTGAACAAGATGATCCTTAGGGTTCCTTCCAACTCAGGCCATTCTATGCTTCTATGATTCTATCGTAACTCATTCTGGATTTATGATACTGTCTGATGCTCATGATACGAGATCCATATGATGATGCACTTACTAGATGGTCAGCATTACTGAAATTTAAAATTTCTATTAGAAAAAAAGATCCTCATTCAAAAATGTTTCATTTCCAGCTTCACAAAAGCTTCTCCTCCCAAGGATGACTTCCTCAAAACCCTGCTGCTCATCTGGTGAGCTTTTGTGCTCAGGGTAGCAGTTGTGTTTTATAAATGTTTTGTTTCTATGGGTCAATTTAAAAAAATAGACTCATGAACACAGACTGATATAATCTGCTGCTGCAGATCAGAAAAATTTCTGCAGAGGAAGAAATGAAAAATAAGAATGCTAATTCTCAGGAAAATATGTGCACGTGCTATGAAGGTGAAGAAGATGGGAGAAAAGGTAAGAAGACTGAATGGAAAAGGGAAAGCTGATCTAGTAGCCAAGGCACAAAGCTAAAAGTCAGAAGCTACAGGCTTTGCTTGCTGTTCTCTCACAAACCCAAACTGTGCAACTCCAGACTTTAAAACCTTGCCTGAAGGGCTGTCACTTCTGCAAATGGAGCTGCATCAAAACATGCACTTATAAGAATATAGATGCTGACAATGTTGGCTCATGCTTCATTCTTGTCCTTCTCAAACATGCTCAGGACACAGCTGGGGACTTCTCGTCGTAGCAAAACATGGTTGTTTTTATTGGTGATACAACAGAAATAGGTCAGAGCTGAGTTACTTGGCACTGGCTCATTTATAGAGGCGAGACAAGTCACTGGTCTCACCTCTTGAAAATGTCAGTCCTGAAATCTGTGCAGGAAAAGCACTGCAGAAATACGAGGCTAATTCCACACTGCCAAAGGCAGATAAAAAGGGAATGAAACAGACCCACTGTTGCATTAAATATTTGATTTAGCGCCTGTTTCAAACTGCTATAGAACGGAACAAACTATGTTTTAGTCTTCATTTAGAATGCGTTTGGTGTTAAAGCACAAACCAGGTGCAAAGTTAGGTCAGACGTCTGGGCAACTCAGAAGAATTTCTGATTTTTAGATAGCATTTATTTCATCTGGTTGTGAAATCCAAAAGGAAATACAGTCAGCTATCTGACCAACTAACATTTTGGTTAGTCACATTGTCTGTAATCCATAAAACATCAGCTTTTTGAGGGTAAAAGGATGGTTTCCAGTTACTTCTTGTGTTACTTTGGCTGTTTTACCAGCAGTAGTTTCTAGGTTGCCCAGAGAAGCTGTGGCTGCCCCATCCCTGGAAGTGTCCAAGGCCAGGTTGGACAGGGCTTGGAGCAACCTGGGCTAGTGGAAGGTGTCCCTGCACTTGGCAGGGTGGGCTGCAATAAGATGGTCTTTTGGGTCCCTTTCAACCCAAACCATTCTGTGACTTCTGCAGCACAAGGCCAGTGTGGTCCCAGCAGGCTCTGGATGCCCACACCACACACAGCTTTGCCTCGTACACTGCTGGTCTGAAACTGTTCCTTTGAACTGCCTCTTCTCTGCTGATGGGGTGTGATTTGGCTCCTAACACTTTTAATTGACTTTTAATTGTAAGTAATGTCATTTGTCCATTCATAGATAGGTATCAATGCATTGATACCACTCAGCAAAGTCCTGTTGCTGATCAATGTTCTCAGCTGAGTTGATGTAACCAGACTGAGCATCACCAGGTATTCTGTGTTTTGCTAAGTGGCAAACTCACTCAGTCCTCTGGTGTTGGGGTTGAGCCTATTCAGCGCAGGCAGCTCAGGGTGCAGGGGAACAAAAGGTCATGCCACAGTGTCACCACCAGGGTGACTCCTGGACCCAGAGTGTCACTGCCAGATGGGCTCCTGGACCCAGAGTGTCACTGCCAGAGTGGCTCCTGGACCCAGAGTGTCACCATCAGAGTGGCTCCTGGACCCAGAGTGTCACTGCCAAGTGGCTCCTGGACCCAGAGTGTCACTGCCAGGTGGCTCTTGGACCTAGAGTGTCACCATCAGAGTGGCTTCTGGACCCAGAGCATCACTGCCAGGTGGCTCCTGGATCCAGAGTGGCTCCTGGACCCAGAGTGTCACCATCAGAGTGGCTCCTGGATCCAGAGTGCCATCACCAGAGTGGCTCCTGGGCCCAGAGTGTCACTGTCCAAGTGACTCCTGGACCCAGAATTTCACTGCCATGGTGGCTCCTGGACCCAAAATGTCACTGCCAGGTGACTCCTGGACCCAGAAAGTCACTGCCAGGTGACTCCTGGACCCAGAAAGTCACTGCCAGGTGACTCCTGGACCCAGAATGTCACTGCCAGGTGGCTCCTGGACCCAGTGTGTCACTATCAGAGTGGCTCCTGGATCCAGAGTGTTACTTCCAGGTGGCTCCTGGACCCAGAGTGTCACTGCCAGGTGGCTCCTGGACGGTGGGGCAGGGAAGTTTCCTTAACACCAGAATCACGAGAAAACCACGTGAAAACGAGAGTTTTAGGGTGCGAGCCACCTGGTCACAATTGCAAGTCCCAGCATCATTCCGGGTGGGGGTAACTTTGGGTCTAGCTGCAAGCCTTACACTGCCGAGCCTTGTCCCCAGCGTGCCACACCCGCACGGCTTTTAAATATATTCTAAACGCCACCAAGGAGGGGACACAGACTGTCTAAAGCGCGACAACCCTTTGGGCGAGGTATTTTGCCGCGATGTCCAACCTGAGCATCCCTCGGCGCACGCTGAGGCCGCTCCCCTTCACCCCGTCGCTGGTCCCCTGGGAGCAGAGCCCGCCCCGCCCTTGCATACACCCTCCTTCCAGGGGCATGGAGAGATCGATACCATCTTCACCGAGCTTCCTTTTCTCCCGGGAGCCACCTCCTCCTGCGGCGTGACGTAAGAGCAGGACGCGGGGCGGAGCTGTGACGTCACCGCGGGGCGAGCGGCGCCGCAGTGCGGGGAGTGGAGGCTGCGCTCACCTGTGTGTCCTCACCTGTGTGTGCTCACACCTGTGCGTGCTCATACCTGTGTGTGCGCTCACCTGTATGTGCCATCCCTGTGTGTGCCATCACCTGCGCTGACCTGCGCTCCCCCGGCCATGGCTCGCTTCGGGCTGACCGTCGTGCGGCAGTGAGTACCTGAGAGCCAGCCCCGGGGCACGGGGAGCTCGGCAGCGTCCGGGGCAGGTTTGCTCTGTTGGTGTGGGGGCTGTGGGCAGCAGGGCAGGGGGGATTGTGCCCCTGTGCACTGCTGAGACCCCCCTGCAGAGCTGCCTCCAGCCCTGGGGGCCCAGCACAGCAAGGACATGGAGCTGTGGCAGCGAGGCCAGAAGAGGGACACTAAGATGGTCAGAGAGATGGAGCAGCTCTGCTGGGAGGAAAGGCTGTGAGAGTTGAGATTGTTCAGCTGGAGAAGAGAAGGCTTTGGGGTGACCTCACTGTGGCCTTGCAGTACCTGAAGGGAACCCACA
Organism: Sakesphorus luctuosus; assembly: GCA_013396695.1. Taxonomy (NCBI): domain Eukaryota; kingdom Metazoa; phylum Chordata; class Aves; order Passeriformes; family Thamnophilidae; genus Sakesphorus; species Sakesphorus luctuosus. Next base: position 29,900 of record VWZD01008030.1, on the reverse strand, counting down.
GGGAAGATGGAGAGAGACTATTTCCAAGGGCCTGGAGTGACAGGACAAAGCGGAATGGCTTCAAACTGACAGAGAGTAGGGTTAGATTGGATATATTAGGAAGAAATTCTTCCCTGTGCGGGTGGTGAGGCCCTGGCCCAGGTTTCCCAGAGAAGCTGTGGCTGCCCCATCCCTGGAAGTGTCCAAGGCCAGGTGGGATGGGGCTCAGAGTGACCTGAGCTGTTGGAAGGTGTCTGGAATTGTAACTCAGTGGTCTTTAAGGTCCCTTCCAGCCCAAACTATTCTGTGATAACACAGTTTCAACACTTGATCAGTGCAACTGGAGCAATGACTTTTTTGTTGTTGTTGTTCCTTTCTGATTTTCCTCCTGTTAGGAATTACTCTTCCCTTAAAGACCTGGATCTGCTGACTTGGTGATGTGACCACAGCCTAATTTACATCAGCTAGAAAACATGAGCCTGGATGAATTTGTTGAACTTGAAATTTTCATGTGGCACTCTGGCAGGCACTTCAGAGAGATGCCAGCTCATTCACCAGCAAGGGGATGGGAGCTCATCTTAAAAGTGGTGCCCTTCTTTGGGCCTCATCTTGAGGTCCATTTGGCCAACACATGCTTTTCATAGGAGAGCTCCATAGTCTCCCTGCACCTTCATGCTCTCCAGCACAGAGATGTAGTTGTTATAGATAAATTATGCTGCGTTTATGATGAATTTAAGTAATTACTTTACTTCCTTTTGTCCCAGGTGGGTTTGTCTTAGTAAATATTGATGGCATGATTTCTAGCTGAAAATGTTTTTTATGTTGTTGTAAATTCTTCAGGTGCAACCTTTTGAAAAGAATCTGTGCTGCATTGTGGGTTTTACATTCAGGCTCTGCTCAGTCTTGGTGTCTAATAAAAGAACATTTTTGAGAATTCAGTAAGCTGATTTTGAGTTAATTTTTTGTTGTTTATAATCTCTTTCAGTGGTGAAACAAGATACAACAAAGACAAGATATTACAAGGTTAGTATCAGTTATTCTGCAGAAAATCATGGTGAAATTCTGTAACCAACTGCTCAGATATTATTACAGAATAATATTGTAAAAAGATTTCTTAAATGCTTGAATTGTTCAATCCCAGCCACTTCTAGGAAGGTAGTCTTTATTAGACACATTCAAAACTAGATTTCACTGTAGTGACTGCTGACTTAGAACTGGAAGCACTGGGCTGCCTGGATGTCTGCTGTAGGAAAATCAAGGCTCTAAACTCTGAATCAATCAACTTTATACAATGGTGAATTAAAACTCATGCTTTTAGATTTTCTTCCCTCTGTTCTCTACCTCTGTGACATTGCTGTTTACAGTTCTGGCAACATGGCTTTATGCTCATAATAAAATTAATATTCCCCTGCCTTACTTTCTTAAAAGTATCGATGATGTATCTTAAATTCCAAGCTCTCTGGGTCAAATGGTGTGTAGTAGGTTCCTCTCCCCTCTCCAGAGTAGAAAAATCAATGTAGCCTTGTGTTTTGAGATGTCTATGGCCTATAGCAGCATGGTTTTAAGTTTAAATTTGTCATAGGTATAGATTAATATAAATATCATTGATAATGATCCTTCTGTCTTCCTATCCTGTACTCCTTTGTTTTGTTAAAATTATGTGACTGAGTTTAGGGAAGACCAGAAGAACAGTGACTTTTCCCAATGTTTGGCTTTACTGAAGGAGAACGATTTTACTGTGGCTGAGCAAATTCTTTATTGCTTGACATATTTGCTCTGTGATCTAAAATTTACATGTCTTAATGTTTTATTTTGTAGGTCAAGGAGTGGATGAGCCACTCTCTGCAACTGGTTTCAGACAAGCAGATGCTGCTGGTGTGTTTCTCAGTAATGTGAAGTTTACTCATGTCTTTTCAAGTGACCTCCTTCGAGCAAAGCAGGTGAGTTCTTGAGGTGACAGTTACCTACAAAATTTGGCATTTATTTGCTATTGATGATGCAAAAATAATACTGTCATAGCCAAAAGCTGGTTTAATGGGTCTGTCACTGCAGTTGGAGTTGTGTAGAACTAAAGGAAGCACCTCTGTGGATAAGGAAGGTTCAGTGAGAACAGCTCAGCTGGGAGTCAGTAAAGGCCAGCTGGTTTAGCAGGATGTCATGCACTGTTGCTCCTCTGAATGTATGGAAGAAATTCTGAGGAATGCAGGCCAGTAAAGACAAGATCCAGTTTTGCTGTGACATCAGTACAAGGATCATGAAATGTGCAGAGAGGTTGGATTTTTCCAGGAATGTCACACCTCTCACCTTGATATATGCACTGTAGATTAAATAAAGAGGAAAAAACATCAATTACTGGGTGAGGTTACATGTGATTTTGTGTACAAGATTATGAAATGCTCAAAATTAGAGAATCAGAAGTTTTAAAGTCAGAAATCAGTTGTTCTAGGAAGGTTATGTCTCCTCTGGAAGGCCTGTCCTTAATTTCTCTTCTGTTACTCATTCTGTGGTTTCAGGAGACATGTAGGGGATTCAAACTACCAAACCATTTTTGATTGCTTGCTTTTTGTTCTGTTGTTCTGCTCTAAAAGTCTTTGAAGCCTTGATATAAACCAGATCAACACAATCTAGCATACTTCTCCTTTATTTTTCTTTAAATCACAGATCACAACATTGCTCATCAGTTTTGCAGCACAATCCCATGAACTCCTGTAGCAGCACGATCTGGGAATAAAACAAAAGAGACAGGGAGGGAGGAGAATAATAATTAGATATTTTCAAAATGCATAATGATAGCCTGACAAGTCACTTTAGATGTTTGAAAGGCAGTAATTATATTTTAAACATTGATAGTGCTTTCTAACTTCCATAAAACTGTCTATGCCTTGGGATTTTTTTCTTATATTGGACAGACAGACTTTTCCACAGAAAAGCATTTGCACTCTCACAATGTAGAAGACAGACCTGAGTTTTTCCTTTGCGCAAAGGAAATGTGTTTTGCCATTTGTTTGACAAGCTCTCCAGACTTGGTGAAAGCTTTTCCAGAGATGTGTAATGCTGCAGTTTCCATGTGGTTGGAGCTCCCTTTCTTGGCAGCTGCAAATCTTTGAAGTGTCTGTTACTACACTGTCACTTCATGGCTTAAGTATGAGAGGAATGTACAAATTCTGTTGAAAAAGAGGAAATTCCAGCATATAATCATACAGTTAACTGTGCTGTTAATATATACAAGGAAAGGGACTCAACCCTGTCTGAATTTTGGTGTTACTCTGTGACGGATATTTAAAGTTACAACATAAAACTTCTAATAAATGTGTTAAATAGATCATAAAACCTTACTGTACAACAAGGCTGCTTATTCTTTGCTAGAATCCAAGGAGCCTTTTCAGAATGAGGTACTTGAATGTCAGTGCAGTTGGGTGTGGATGTTTGCACAACACTGTCAGCAGATGTTGCCAGCCCAAACTTGATGCGAGTCCAGTACAGCCTTCACACTCTGGTGCTTGTAAGAACAAGGACAGGTTGGCCATCCTTTAGTTCCCAGTTTAAGAAAGACAAGGAACTACCAGAGAGGATCCAGTGGAGACCACAAACATGGTGAAGGATCTGGAGCAGCTCTCTTATGAGGAGAGACTGAATGAGTTGGGCCTGATTAGTCTGGAGAAAAGAAGACAGAGGGGATTTCATTATTGCCTATAAGTATCTCAAAGGCGGGTACCAAATGATGGTTCCAGGCTTTTTTCAGCAGTGCCCAGTGACAGGACAAAGAGTAATGGCCATAAGATAAAGCATCAGAAGAAGTTTCACCTCAACATGACAAAGAACTTCTGAGCACTGGAACAGCTGCCCAGAGAGGTTGTGGGTTCTCCCACCCTGGAAACTTTCCAAACCCACCTGGACATGGTCCTGTGTCACCTGCTCCAAGTGACGCTGCTTTGGCAGGAGGTTGGACTGGATTGTCTCTAGAGGGCCCTTCCAACCCTAATGATTCTGGAATTGGCTGTGGCAGCCAGACAGATGTCAGACAGATGTTTTTTGCAGTCTGATTGACTGAACAGTTTTTGGGAACATACAGCTTGTGAGTCTGTCTCATGTACTACATGGAAAGAGTGTGTGGATGATGGATTTGTGAGCAGTGTTACACTCAAGATGGGGCTTTTTTCCCAGTAAATCCTGCTGCCTACCTTTCATGGGTGCTATGTATGTCCACTTGTTCTGGACTTGGAATTGTGAAGGAACTGACTGCAGCTTTTCCTCATCTAGGCCATATATCCAATTCTGACAGGCTGGTGGCTGGAAAACATTTTATTTTGTTGGTTTGGGTGGTTGGATTACCACAAATGTGATTCACCTTGGCTTTGGTGGTGTAAGGTGGTCTGTGTTCTATGCCATTGATGTGATTGTTTATTCATTTTTTAGACTGCTGCTGCAATTCTAGGGAAAAATAAGTTTTGCAGAGATTTGGAAATCAAGTATGATGCAAGACTGCGAGAGAGAGTAAGTGCCAGAAGAATTTGTTTTAATATCAAATATCGAACAGTTTGAAAATGTAACTTCCTGCTGATGAATACCTTGGCTTTTTTAATGGTAGATTTAACAGTGGAGAGCACTACTTGCTGTATTTTTAGTCACTGAAAACTGAACTCTTCCCATCAGGGACAATGAATTGTTTGCAGAATTGTGAAACAAAGCCAAAATTTAGTAATGAGTGTTGTAACTGTGATGCTTTAATGATTTAAATAAGGTCATATTTCTTGTTTAAGGAGCAGCACGTGACTGTAGCTTTTCCTATTTGAATCTTTTTTCTCTCAGAAATTCCAACTCTTCTCCTGAAATCAGCAAGTTAGATGCTCCCAAACTTCTTTAGTTGCTTTACCACCCAACTGTTCAGAAAAAGACTTAAGGCTCATGATGCCAGATTTTAGAAAGAATAATCTTTTGTCTCTGTGGGATGATGGCCCCTGATAAGGCCTGGTGGGAGATGCCTCAGCCCCCTGGAGGGGTGCTCCCCGCAGAAGGCAAAAGCAAGGCAAACTGATAAGATTAACAAAGGATGGAGTGTTAAGAAATAGCACAGCCTTCCTTTGCAATATCTTCTATGACTGCTCAAGGGCCCACCTCCCCTCAGGCATCTGCATCACCATCACCCCCCCCCAGTAGATTGACTATTAGTCACAAAACCACATGAAGGGAAAAAAAAGGTCTAAGAAGTGTGGAGTTTAAACTCCAGCAGAGAGGGGAAAATGCCACGACTCTGTGAGGGTAACTACTGCAGCTTGTCCTGTCTCCTCTTACCTCCTGGAAAAATGTAGGGGTGAGAAGACCATGTGCTTTCTATTTTTCTACACTTTACTTTCTTTACTTTCTTACAAAGCTTATTCCTTTATACATTCTGTCTTACATCTTCTAACAGCTACTTTGATTCTTGCTTTATAAGCATCTTCTACTTTATATTGGTTATTGCTTTTTGCTATTCTTACTTTATAAGACCAGCTCTGTTTTGACTTTCAATGTGCAGTTTCTTTTTCAACATGTGTGTTGATAAGAAGCAGTTCTGTTCTTTCCTTTTGTTTTGTGTTACAGAGAGTGGTGTGCAAGATATTTTATTGTCCTATGTTATTGAGAGAGTGTCTAGATCAGTGTTTTAGGTGGCTGTGTTTTTAGTTAGTAGTTCTTTGTTGCTAGTTTCTGTCTGTTGTGAAAATGGGATACATTGCTGTATTGTAACTTGAGTTAGTGTGTTTGTCTCTGTAGAATGTGTTTTGTGCTGCTTTCTTTTGGGGTCTTTTATTATCAATTAAATACAATCTTGCAGCTGAACGTTATCACCGGCAAAGCGGAACCCACAGTAACTGTCACATATTTGTATTAATAAATGTTATTTCGGAAGCAGTTGTGAGAAAAGTTCTTTTCTGGCTTAAGTGTGGCTTCATATTAGAGGTCAGAAACCCTTCCAACCTGTGGGCTGTCCAGCAGTTAGACAGTGTTGAGGACATAAGGCTCTGATTGTCTAGAAGCGCTTATTGCTAATAATTTCTCCCTGGCTTAAGTGTGGTCCTCATAGGGGAGTCAAAAATCTTTCCAGCCTGTGTTCTGTCCAGAGTCCGGCAAGCAGTGCTGGGTTCATAAAGCTTTGATTACTCCGAGGGCGCTTATAGCTAATAACTTTTATTAATACAGTTAAGACTAGAAATCTTTGCATTTCTGTCTCACTCCTCCCTTTCACGTGACAGTCTCTGTAACACTGTTTTTCATGTTGTTTGTATGGATGTGTGGAAATGCCAGTACAGTGTGTGTAGGTCACAGATTTAAGTCACTACTCAGGATAACAGGAATTAAGTGAATTGCACAAAAAGAAACAAAGTTCTTTAAAAGCACGTGTCATTGGCCCTTTTAAGAAAGTTTTATTCTTTCATGCCTTGCTTTCATGAGAGAAGTCTGGAAAAATCTGCAGGATTAGGATTTAATTTCCAGCAGCTTCAGAGCACTTATTTCTTCATGTCTTTTTTAGTGTTCTTAAACTGCTGCTATTATATAAAGGTACCTCCTCCACTAATATTGGGATAATGTATGAAAGGTGGTTAAACCTGCATGTTACACTTGAGAATTCGAGAAAACAAAGTTATTTGAGCTATTTGCATTGGAAGGGGCACGAGAGGCTTGACTCATCTTGCCAACCCCCCATTTTGTACATTGTCCTTTACAGAAATATGGTGTTGCAGAAGGAAGGCCTTTGGCTGACCTCAAGGCTATGGCAAAGGATGCTGGAGAGCAGTGCCCTTCATTCACACCTGCTGGAGGAGAAACACTGGACCAAGTATGGTATTTATTTATTGATTTAGTTGTGCCCTCCTTTCTAGGCCGTTTTATCAGTGCAGTTGCAGCTTGTGCTACTTGGGAACTCACTGAGAGCTCAGCCCAATCAGAGGTAGTTGTTTTCTAAGCTAAAAACACTGCTTGGCCTGGTAAGGAGTGACTGCCAAGCAGGAAATGTCTTAGTAACTAAAATACTGATTTTGAGATTGACTCCTCGAGAAGGAGGATTTGCAGGAGGATGGTGACAATTACTCAGCCTCAAGGGCAGAGGAGTTTGTACAGCATTCAGTAACTTACCATTGACTTCTGAGCTTTGTCTGTTATAAATATTTGTCTTTTAACTGAAGGATTTGTAGCTCAGGTTTCTGAAAGCCAAAATCTGTTGCTTTGTTCACAATGATCCCTTCATTCTTCCCAATGTTCCCTTCTGGTGTTTCCCTTCAGGTGAGAGAACGTGCAAGGGATTTTTTTGAATTCCTTTGCCAGCTGGCTGTTGGGTTGGAACAGAAGGAGCCAGGCTTGCCTGGTGCATCCAGCAGAAGCTCAGGAACATCCAAAGAACAGTTTGTTTTCCCTTGGACAAACCACTGTGGCGAAGCAGAATCGAGCTCTGAGGGCAGTGGATATTCCAAAACACTGGATGCCAATATTTTGGTGGTGAGTCATGGAGCCTACATGAGGAACTGGATTGGTTATTTTGTGTCAGACCTCAACTGTACTTTGCCAGCAAATTTAACCAAGTCCCAGCTGTCTTCTGTCAGTCCCAACACAGGAGTCAGTCATTTCGTTGTAAAACTTAAGAATGGAAACCTGTCAAAACCTGAGATCACCTGTGTTTGTCTTAACCAAGACTCTCACTTGGTGGATGTGGGAGCTGAAGGTGTAGCTTCAAAAGTGTTTTAGCAGCCTCTGCAGGGGAAATTGGGTTTAGATCACCAGCTCTTGCCAAGCATGGGAAAGATATCTGTAGTAATTGCTGAGATGGACTGGAGTTGCTGACATTAAACTGCAAAACTGAAGACATGCAAGTGCTTACCATCTTAAAACCCCACAATCTGCATGGTCCTAGTGCCCTGAGTTAGCAGTAGCAAAATAAAATATTCTTTGTGAACAGAAACAGCCACTTGCATATCTGCTCCTCCAGCACATATTTTGAAAAAACTCCTTTGCTTTACTCCATAATTATTTTGGTTACCTCTATGTAAAAGTGTTGGGGAGAGTAGGGGAATGGTACCTCAGAGATGAGCTATACTGTAATCTTCTTTTATTACAAAATGCTGTATTGTAATATCAAACATACATGTTGTCTTAAAATAAAATTTTGAATGCAATAGTATAACCTGAAAAAGGAGCATTGCCTGTTGGGAAGGGTTTGGTGCAGAGTCAGGGCATGTGGCTCTGACACTGAACAGCTTTGAGACTCTGGGAAAGTCTCTTTCCCATTTGTAAAGTGGGAATTATGATATACCTACCTCGCCAGGAGTATTTCCTAAGGAATTGTTCAGTTTGTTGACATCTCTGTTGAAGAGCACTGTACACAAGCATAAAGTATTTATTTTTTGCTGTAAGCAGGAAGAGGAACCTCATGTGCACAGAGTTGAAATAATGGTCTCTCTTCTGAAAAGGAACTTTATCAATAGAGGGAGTTGCACCCAAAATCCTGTCAGTTCAGTCATACACTTGGTTCTATGAATATTTTTGCCTAGAATTAGGCAGGTTTGATTGCTTGGTGATTGTGTTAATACTGCATTCTGTCCCCTTTGGGGTGTTTGTAGTGTTACTGTGTAAGCTTATGTTGTTTATGTTATTTATAATATCCATCTATTTTTTTCTTCATTTGCATATTTTAACCCTGTTTTAAAAAAAATTAAAGGCTCCTGAATAGAACTTCAATTTCTTCTGTATTTCTTTTGAGGTAAAAATCTCTCTTAATATTACTCTATGAAGCTTTGCAGATCACACAACTTTGTTTTTTTTCTGTTAAACCCCAGGCTGACCTTTTACTGTGAAAAAGACTTTCAGGGCTGATGGTTCAGTGCTGTCCTGACTCTTCACCTGGAAGAAGCATTGATGTATAAATGTTAATCCCTACAGTTTATTGGGATCATGGGAAAGGAGAGATTCAGTGATGATGGTTCTGTTAGGAATAGTAACAGAACATAAATATTTGAGGGATTACTCAGTAGTGGGCAATGGATGTTTTGTCCCTGTGATGTGCCAGCCTCTAATTAGCAGCAGGGGACAAGGCCTTAACTATAGGGTGAATTTTCAGCAGTAGCTGCCAAGATGTGAGAGAGGCTGAGAAGGCAGATCAAGCTGTTAAACACAGCACCAGGAGGAGGAGAATTTCGAGTGATAAGAAAATGTTACGTTTCTTTTGAACACATTCCTGGGAAGATAGTGCTGAAATAAGTGTTAGAAACATCTCAGCTTGCTCACTTAACAGCCTATAGTCAGGTCTGGGAGAATTGATGTGTACTTGAAAATTGGTTTTGAAACTGGTGAAGGTTAAAATAAAAGCTGTTTTGGCTGGCTTTTTCATCTGAGCATCAGGAGAGGAAAATAGGATGACTGTGGAGAACACCAAAACCAAGAGGAAACTCGGTCCCCTCCTTTCTAAGCTGATGGTTTCTTTACTGAAGAGCTCAGTGATATTCTGCTTCCGCAAAAGTGATGCTTCAAAAGTAGGGGAGTTGTGGCCTCCTTTGATGAAGTTGTTCATGTTTAGTCAGGGCTTTATCAGGCCAGGTTTGACTTGCAAAAGGTGACAGGAGAGACAAAGAGGAGTTCAAAGCTCATGGCAGCTCATGTTCCTCAGTGTTGCTCCACCACCATCATCTCCTCACAGGTCTCACCTCCAGCAGTCATCAGGGAAGTGCTTTGGCAGAGAACTCTGGTACTATCACAGTTCCCTTCCTCTAAAGCAAAGACAGTTCACTGTTGGGAATGTTTTACAGACATAGGCCTGTCTTTGCAAAAGGAGTAGTTTTGGAGGGTTTTCTTTTCCTTTTTCCCCCTTCACAACAGAATTTAGATCAGATGCATTCTCTATCCAAGCTTTTGGCTGCCTCAGATCCTCAACCCACATGCCTGGACCTAAAATATGTCAGCTTTCCCCCAGATGTGTCTCTCTTTTGAGGGCTTTGGCAGTGAGCTTGAGGTTTTTGGATATATAGTGATCCCAGGCAAGTGGCAGCTGCATGGGCATGGTGTGGGAGCTGTTCTGACACCCATGGGTAAGGCAAAGCTGCTGTGTGGAGGATCTGCGTGTGTGTGGTAAACCCAGAGCTGTTCAGGAGGGTCTCCTGAGCTGAGATGGCTCGGCTGCCACTTCCAGACAGCTCTGGGATTCTTGGAATCCAGAGACCCTGTGTGACTGTAGATGCCTTCCCTGAATGCCAGAATGAGAGCACAATGAGAAGATACGGCACTGGAGGATACTGAGATAAAAAGCACAAATCCTGAGTAAGATGTTACCACTCACCAAGGGAATGCACCTGAGGTCCAGGCAGATCCCTCTGGGGGAATAACTGGATGCAACATTCCTTCCTCCTGATGCCCAGGTGATGGATCCAGCCAGAGCTGAACACAGGAGGGGTGATGCAACAGGCTTGACTAATAAGTCCTGAATGTATTTTGGAAGAGCTGGCTCTTGAAAAGTTAGTTTACTTAAGCTCAAAGTTGAGGTAAAATAAGAAGGTTTGATTTCAAAAGGGCAAGGAGCACAAAATTAGTTTAGTGAGTTCAACTGCACTAAAAAATCACAGAATTAGTTTTATAACCATAGAATCACAGAATATCCTGAGTTGGAAGGGACCCACAAGGATCATGGAATTCCAACTCCTGGCCTTGCACAGGACACCCCAATAATCCCACTATGTCCTTGGGACTGTTTTCCAAACATTTCTTGAACTCAGATAGACTTGGTGCTGTGCCCACTGCCCTGGGGAGCCTGTTCAGTGCCCAGCCACCCTCTGGGGGAAGAACCTTTTCCCAATATCCAACCTAACCCTGCCCTGACACAGCTCCAGCTCTTCCCTTGGGTCCAATCACTGCTCCCCACAGAGCGGAGATCAGTGCATGTCCCTCCACTTCCCTTTTAAAGCCAAGAATTAAAGAACTTAATATGCTTGTGCAGAGGAAATCACTTATCTTTATCCCAGAATTGGGAAAGCACATCTAAAATTACACATCTGTAAACAAGTATTTTAAATAGGTCTGTCCAGTTGGATGTGGAACTGTATGACTAGAGAATGAGAAATAAAGTAGTTTTAATTTGAGAACAGAACAAAATAATCTTGAAGGGCTCTTACTTTGATCTTAATAACACTCAGGGCTACAGAATAAATTCTGAAGGAGAATGTAATTACAGACAAGAGAGGTAAATGAAATTAGAATATAATTAAAGGAGTTTTTACCATAAGTAGTTCACACTAGTTTAAGTGAGTGGCTCTTTGATGTAATAACTGATGTATAAGCAAGGGGGAAATGGTGGAATGTGATCTAAGTAAATTTTAATTAAATGCTTGACACGATGCCGCAGTGGAAACCATCAGCTCAACTGGAAAAGATAAATGTTACTTAGGAGAAAAAAAAAGATGAAATAGGTATGCAAGCAATTATTGGGCATAGGAGTAAGTAGTATGTCCAAGGTGAGTAAAGTAAATATTGAAGTTTCTCATGGTGTGATTTTTTAATAATGTCTTTGAATAAAAGTTTAGGAATATGGAAATGTTAGTTAGAAAGCATCATCAGCACGTAGAGGAGGAAATGGTGAATTTGAGGAGTGAGGTTAAAGGCATGGCAGGAAACCAGCTACTGCCAGCTCAGGCTCTTCCATCTCAGTGACAGGAATTCCCTCTCTTAAGATGGAAGAAAGTTGTTGAAAGCAACAAAGAAGGAGAATAACTTGGGGTGATACTAAACTCCTTCCTAAGCATGTTGCTTATCCTGAACACTGACAGGAATGAAGGTCACTCTTAGGCAGATGAACAGTACAAGCCCTGCATCTCATTTAAATGCTCAGAGTAGGGCTGAAGGAGGGGAGACCTAATGTGCAGGAGGATTTCAAGCCTAATAAAGCACCAAAAAGCTCACAGAAATTGAAGTTAATAAATTTAGTTAACTGGCCAGTCTTACTACTTCTTGAGTCTTGACAGAATCACAGAATGGGTCAGGTTGGGAGGGACCACAGTGGGGCATCTGGTCCCACCTCCTGCTCCAGCAGGGCCATCCCAGAGCACATGGCACAGAATTACATCCGGATGGGTCTGGAATATCCCCAGTGAAGGAGACTCCACAGTCTCTCTGGGCAATCTGTTCAATGCTGGATCACTGCACAGCAAAATAGTTCTTCTTTATGTCCAGGTGGAACTCCCTGGGCATCAGTTCCTGCCCGTTCCTCTTGTACCATTGCTGGGCACCCCCGAGCAGAGCCTGGACCATGCTGTGCCCCTTCTCTGCAGATATTTGTCATTTACCAAGCATCTTTTACTCCAAGATCTTGGAGCCAGGATCAAAAATATTGCCCAGCAGTACTGAACTGCTAGACCAGTGGTTTTCCACTGCTTTTGCATTGCAGAATTCCCAGCAGAGGTGACAGTCTCTTCATGGTCAATCCAGACCTACTAAGATGTTTTTCTCATCATCTTTCACAGAGATTTTATACTTGTGGTCCATGAAACACAGAGAAAGCTGCAACCTGCAATGCTGGAAGTCATGGGATAGTGGGACACAAAAGGTTTTGGGCATACTTAGTACCATTTGTACACTCAAGTCCTTCTGGAATGGGGAGGTTAAACAGGTAATGCAGAATCCACCATTTGGAGAGAATGAAAAGTTTATTGGTGCTTTTATAAAAGGAAATTGGAGAGAAGGAGAAGTTTATTGGTACTTTTATAAAAGGAAATAGTCTCTGTAATACATTATTATAAATATTTATAAATATTCAGCGGGATTTAAGACCCACTCAAATAAATAAATAAATATTGCAACATAAATAAGTAATGCTTTCTTACCAGCTGGTGATTGCCAGCATCTCCATTGAAGAATTAATTCTTATGACATTTTGATACAGTTGTCCGTAGTTAAAATACATATTTTTATGCAAAATCCACTGTGTATTCAGTCTTAGCTTAGGCACTAAATCCCCTGGCTACTAGTAGGATGAGCAGCCTGCTTACTTTGTTGTAATATATGAATATAGAGGTGGTACAGCGATTTAATTCCACCAACACTTGTCATCAAAATGTAATATTGACAAAGCTTTTTGTGATTCAAATTGTTGTAGGTTCTTTGCCTTGGAGTCCCAGAGAGCTCTGTGGGCTTCCAACAGTTTACTCAAAATTCAAACTTTGCTGGGTGTACTTGAAGCCCAGAGTTCTTCAGGAGCAAAAGTCAAGGAGAGTGGTATAGGAATCAAGTAAAGTTATTGAAATAGAACATAAATAAAATCACACCTCTCCACTGAACAGACAGCAAGGTGAAAAGCCTTGCTGTATTTTGGATAAGCAAGACAAAGCACAGCTGTCCATCCTACTACAATTCTCTTAAATTCTTTTGAATCACTCCTTTCTTTCAGAAATTAATCAAAATCATGATAAGTTTAATAAAACAAATGAGACAGAACTCTTGATCTAATCTTAAATCACTTGGCTTGTTCTGTGCTCCTAAGAATTTACGTGAATTAGGAATCACTCCATGTAGGAAAACTATTCTAAGAGCAGAATCAGGACCTATGACTTTCCTAACATAATGAGTTGGATGTTATAGATAAAGAAATATCATGTATATGTATATACATATATATATAGGGAGCAAAAACAGAGAGTATTTTAAATGCTATCAGCAGGATAGACACTGTGCTAAATTCAGAAAAATTCCAAGAAACATGGGGGGCTAAATTTTGATTTTGTTGCACTGATGTAACTCCAGTGGCTTCAGTGAATTACTTCATGAGAAAGTAAAAAAGAACAGGACCAGAATCCAGCCTAATGCTTTTTATATGTTGCTATGAGGACACTGAGGAGAAATGCACCAATTTGGGTTGTTATCAGGCTGATAAATACACTAAATAAACAGACCAAAAGAATCTATGTCTTCACTCACCCAAAATAAAAACCTTTGCTCAAACCTCTGCCACGCTGATTTTTGAGCTGCTTGTCAGTACCTTGCAATTGTACCTCTGCTCAGAACTGAAGAGAAACATGGATGCTAATTAGATGTTGCTTTCCTAAATACAAAATTTTCACTCATTATAGTCAAATTATTAAGAGTTTGACACTCACAAGGCATATAATCATGGATTTTTTTCCCCCGATGTAGTTCAGAAGCATGCAAAACAAACCATCCTGCCACACACTCTTCATTATTAGTAGTCCTGGTACTTCTCTCTGGGTTGGTAAGATGGAACAAGTCATCTTTACATTACATTTCCACATTGTGATGCCAGAATTCAGTGACTGTAGAACTGTGATAAAGAAGCCCTTGAGAGACAGTGAGACTCTCCTCTTTTTCCCCCCAGACCTCAGCTTGGATTCGGAAAGGTCTGAAATTGCATTTTTTACACAAGACCATTTAATCCTGTCCCGTTCTCCTGTCAGTTACTCCAATTTTCCATGTGTGGTGCTCTATGACAGGAGAGTGGTCATTTTTTTGACTTGTAGGGGCATGAAAAGAGACTAAAGCTCAAAATTAAATGCTAGAACCAGGTTGGAAGGGACCTTAAAGTTCATCTTGTTCCAACACCCCTGCCTGGACAGGGACACCTTCCACTAGCCCAGCTTGCTCAGAGCCCCATCCAACCTGACCTTGGACACTTCCAGGGATGGGACAGCCACAGCTTCTCTGGGCAACCTGTGCCAGGGCCTCACCACCCTCACAGGCAAGAATTTCTTCGTAATATCTAATCTAACCCTGCTCTCTGTCAGTTTGAAGCCATTCCCCTTGTCCTCTCACTACAGTTCTTTATGAGGAACTCAGAAGGAAAATCCTTCTCTAGCTTCCTTGTGGGCCCCTTCAGATAATGGATATATTACAAATACAGTATATTTTCTATAATAGTATAACACGCCACCAGAGAGTTTGTCTACTGTGCTTGAATAGCCAGGGATGGTCCTACCAAGAGGATTCCCTGTCTGATGGAATCTCAGATGCTCGAGGTCTCTTCCCAGTTACACCAGTAACATGAGTTACTCTGTTCATTCAAGAGATTTCTTTTTTTTTTTCATTGATGCAAACTTAAGGTGATTCTGACCTTAAAAGGTTTGATTTGCATTATTCTTTTCAAAAAATGTATCTTTCCAGACCACAGCTGGAAAAGATCAACTTGTTTTGTCAGTAAGTTATCACGTCTAAGTATGAAATTTGAAATCTGAGGAACTTTTCCTGATGTTCTCCCATTGGACATTCAGACTGAGAGGGTGTTTGACAGTTCCTTTTGCCTCTTGTCCTCCCTTTACAGGCCACAGTTATCTGGTGATGTAGAATCGGGGGCTTGGGTATCTCCGGGCATCCATCATTGCGTGAGGGTCATCAGGGTTCACCACATCATTCTGGTTGATCCTCACAGGTTCCCTGGGCATGTGGGACCACTCTGCTTCCTGCTGCAGTGGAGATCCAAACCCAGAGGTCTTCCTCTGTGGGACCAGCACCTGGTGGGGATCCATGGGATCTGTATCCACGCTCCGGGTGTTTCTGTGGGGCTCGGGGGTGTTGAAGCGGAACAAAGGGATCTCGTTTCTCCTAGATAAAAACTGGGAGTATGGTGGCGGATTGGTGCCAGGGAGAAAAGCTTGTTTCACTCTGCCCAAGCTCACCAGGAAGCTGTGTTTGGGTGACTGGTACACATCATAGCCATTCTCCAGCGTCCTGTGGTGGAACACACAGTCCTCTTGACTGAAGTAATGCTGAGGGGTAAAAATGGGAGCAGAGAGATTTGGTGAATTACAAGCACCAATTAAAGAGGGAGAGAGAGATGACATCTCACTTTCTACTGTTCCAGGTCTGTCACTGAGACAACTCAGGCTACTCTGCTTTGGTGAGGCCACACCTTGAGTATTGTGTTCAGTTCTGGGCCCCTCAGTTCAGTAAAGGGCATTGGAATGGCCTGCCCAGGGAGGTGGTGGATTCCCCACACCTGGAGGTTTTTAAGGTGAGATTGGACGTGGTACTGAGTGCCATGATCTGGTAAATGGACTGGAGTTGGACCAAGGGTTGGACTTGATGGCCTTGGAGGTCTTTTCCAACCCAATTGATTCTATGATTCTATGATTCTATTTAAAATGTAGATCTGAGATTCATGCCCACGTTTTCAGCAAAGGTATTTTAATGGTAACACTGGGGTTTTTTGCAGAGGGTCCCAACCCACAGCTCTATGCTACAGCAGGAATTCTGACTGCTCCATCACTCATTTTCACAGAACCACAGACTATTCTGAGTTGGAAGGGACCCACAAGGATCATCAAGTCCAACTCTTAAGTCAATGGCCCACATGGGGGATTGAACCCATGACCTTGGGCATTATTACAACCAAGTTTTAACTAACTGAGCTCATCTCAGGGTCATTTTGCAGTCTTTTACCCAAGCAGGATCTCAGCTGATTTTTTGTCAGCTCTACAACCCAATACAATCAAAGAAGAAAGAAAAGTGTTACTTAAGTGGAGGATCCTCTCTTAAATCTGCACCCTCCACCTGCAGCTATACAGGTTTTCCCAGCTGAGGACATGGGCACCACAGCACAGACTGGAGCTGCCCTTCAGCCTTGAGGCTTAGCAGAGGTCACTCACCGAGCCAAATATGTTTCCTGTCGTGTCCATGCATAGGTAGCGTCCACTCTTCACCCCTGTGATGATCACTGAGCCAGCACCCTCAGACCTGATCATCAGGGCACCTGTTTAGGAGAACAAAGACATCAAATCCCAGATCCAGACACGGCACTACTGCCTTACAGATCCACAGGTGCTCTGGCTGGAAATGCCCTGTGGGAGTCCAAACCAACCTCCCACACTACCAGGGATGTTGTTCACCCTAAATCAGATTAGCTGTGGCTTTGGAAAGCTCCCATGATGGAGAGCACCTCTCCAGGTGCCCTGTTCCAATGTTGCACTAACTTCCCAAAGACAACTTCTTTTCCCCTGTCAGCCCCTCTGAAGTCCCAGATCTCAGTCTGGGGACATTGCCTTTACTTTTGTCCTTGGCGCTTTGTCTCCCCCATCTCTGTGGTATTTTCTCAGTTGTGCCCAGCAATGGGACAAGAGGAACTGATGCCCAGGGAGTTCCAGCTAGACATGAGGAAGAACTTCTTTGCTGTGCAGTGACCCAACACTGAACAGATTGCCCAGAGAGGGTGTGGAGTCTCCTCACTGGGGATATTCCAGACCCATCTGGACACAATCCTGTGCCATGTGCTCTGGGATGGCCCTGCTGGAGCAGGAGGTGGGACCAGATGCCCCACTGTGGTCCCTTCCAACCTTGCTCAGAGTTTTTGCCATCCCAGGGCAGAACTTTGCAGAACTTCCCCCCTGTCTTGTGTCTCAGTGGTACTGGGGTGGCCTGGCAGCAATTCAGTCACCCTCCCTTTCACAACCCCTTCTGTTGTCTGATTGTCACCCTTCCGGCTCCACCATTCCAAATCCTGCTCTATTTGTTTCATGGCACATATGGGAAAACTTGATATTTTGCTGCCTGTTGTTCTCTAAAATCCCACACAGGTTCTTGACCAACATACCTAAGATGAGTTTTATAAAATCTTTAAATACGCAGGAAGTGTTTCCTTAGCAATTCCTTACAAAAACAGAAGAATGGGATCCTTTTTTCTCCCTAATGAAATATTAAAACTTTATCCTTATATATGCTGGAAATATATTATGCAAAACCACCAACATGTATGCTTAAATTTTTAATTGAGTGTATGAAGAAGATACAACAATAATAATAACAATAATAATAATATCAAAACCCCCTTGACTTGGTGTTGCCTACTTGAGAGCTGCTAAGACAGAAATACTTTTGAAATGCTATAAAAGAACTCTAAGTCTTAAAAACCCACCATTTTTCAACTAACTAAGGAGTTTGGGTCAGGTATTTAGCAAAGGAAGAAGAATAGTAAACTATTCTATATTTAAATAGAATAATAAAATATACAATAAGTATATACTAAAATAAAGTGTGAGGAGACAATCTGAGAACCTTTTAATTGATAAAGTAGAGAGTAGTTCCTTCTCATGAACCCCAAAGTCTTAACACTCCTTTTATGCCAGTCTGGCCTTTCCCAGTTTCCCCTTTTTTAACTGCCCTTTGCATACCAATGTTCTCTGCACATTCAAAGTTAGTTTTGTAGTTACCAGCCCTCTACCCAAAACACAGATTTTAGGGATGCTGTCAGTTTTCCAGCACTGCTGTGGTGAGTTCCTTTGGTGATACTGTCACTGCAATGGGGGATCTCATCACCAAACTCTAACAAGAAATTCCAAAAGAAGCTGTGGGTGAAATCACGAAGTGAAGGATAATTCAGGTAGTTTTTCCTTGAAGAAGAAGCAAAGGACTTTGCTGAAATTGCCCATCCACTAGATTTCTTTGGAGTGACTTTATTTGTTAAACAAAAGCAGGATTATAGTTCTGCATGTTTTCCATCCCATAGCTCTGCTCCTCTGCCTGACTAAGGAGAAAAGGGGGGTTTCTACAGGCAGTGAGAAAGCACGTCTTACCCTCCCTCCCCTGCTTCCATGGAGATCCCAAGGAAGCTACTCACTAGATGGTCTGGTGAGAGGCACCATCTCCCTCCCCTGCTCCCATGGAGATCCCAAGGAAGCTACTCACTGTAGATGGTCTGGTGAGGGGCACCATCTCCCTCCCCTGCTCCCATGGAGATCCCAAGGAAGCTACTCACTAGATGGTCTGGTGAGAGGCACCATCTCCCTCCCCTGCTCCCATGGAGATCTCATGGAAGCTACTCACTGTAGATGGTCTGGTGAGGGGCACCATCGACGTAGCCATCAGCGTTGATTTGGAGGTGGAAGCTGTTCCTCTCTGTGTCTGTGTAGAGGTGCATCAGGCGATCTCCATTCCCCCAGCTGGGATTCAGCAGCGGAGAGGAGTTGGGAAAGGCAAGAGCAGCCTTCAGGCTGCAGAGGACTAGGAGCAGGGAGCTGCAGGGACTGCCTGGTGCCACGGATCGCAGGTCCATGATTGGTCAGGATCTGCGCCAGATTCGCCTCTGCGCTCCTCGCTTGCCCTTGTGCTGGAGTGTGGATCCTCAGATGGGTTCCCTTTTTCTCTGCAGAGGCTTATAAAGGGCAGCAAAATGACATCACACAGGAAAACCTTCTCCACATCCTTGATTTTTGGCAAAGCAACATTTTAAGTGTCCCGAAACCTCAAGGGAAGGATCTCTGGCTAAGGTGTGGGGGGGAAAAAATGTAAGGTTTCTAAAGACAGCTCACAAAAGCTAATCATATGTTCAAATGTTATCTACAACCCTGTGACATCTGAAAGCTTCCCACGCCCCTACTGTTGGATCCAGGAAGGGCAATCCACTGCATTTGAACTGAAGGGAATGACCCTTCAGACCTGAATTATCTTTCTTTTTTTTTGCAGATGTGTTTATTCAGATTCCCACCTCCCCTCACAGTTTCCAAACTGCAATTCTGATTTAGCAAACACATTGAATATAGATGAAATGTTGTTGCAAATGAATTAAAAGCTAATACTGAGTTGCCCTGGGCCTGATTCCTCCTTCATTAAGTTCCACACCAAGCCTGTTGGGCTGATATTTGTGTCACTGCATTTAAGCAAAGGGAACTTGATATGAGCACAACTCACTCAAATAAACTTTTATTCCCTTTTATTTCTCCTGTTCCATTTTTAGTCACCTAAATATCTGAAGTTTGGCCAAACAGCTGAAAATTATGTATAAGACACTTGAAAACTGGGTGTTTGTTTCTGCATTGCACATCTGGCTGTCAGTTTTACAGTCATGCAGGGTAGTTTGGGCAGCAGTTCTGGGGGCTGAATCAAACCTGAAAATGCTTATATCAGCACACTTTTATTATTCCAGGTACAATAGGCAAGTTCGGAAAAAGCCACAAAGGGACACAGAACATCCTGAGTTGGAAGGGACCAAGTTAAAGAGTAGTAAGTGGATAGTGGTGTAAAAAATGTTACAAGATATAAGATTTGCTTCTCAGTGGTTCTTCCAATGTTCTGTGTCTTTACAAACAAATTTTCTGCTTTTAAAAACCAATGTGGTTCCATTTATTGTATGAAAATGCTGTGCCAATAGGATACTGCATATGGGTGCATCATAGAAGTAACAGGTTATAGAATGAGACTGTGCTTAAGGTTCCTTTCAAAAGGAGTACCAAACAATAAATGAATAATTTTCTTCCATGAAACCCAAGGCTTTCAGTTGTAGCAGTATTAGTTTTAGTTGCAGTCTCTAGTTGGACACAGCATGAATAACTCTTGGTTTCATTAACAAGCAGTGCCATCAGCACATATAGGATTGATAACCCAGTGCAAAATGGACCTGATTTTTTTTTATTGTTTAAAATTGGCCAAACCCTGCCAAATTCTACTGCCACACCTGTGTAAATGCAGGGCCTTGCATCAGTGTATATTGACCTGTGTAAATGACAGCACTTTTTAGCCAAAGTGCATAAGGGTCAGATCTCAAACTGAGTAGCCTGACAAAGCTCTTCACTGATAGACACTCCAGGCTACAGATATTTTCCTGGTTATAACATCTGAAATGCTTTCATTTAAAAGATAGCTTGGAATTAAAAGAGGGTTATTTTTTTCTTCTCTTTTGTAAAGCATTATCTCCATTCATTGCTGAAATTATCCCCTCATTTTTCACTCTGGTATTAAAACAAATGTTGGTGGGATTTGTTGTTTTCTTTTTGCGGTTTTCTTTTACCCCCTTTATTTAGACTCCCATGCAAATGTAGATATGGATTCAGGAACAATTACAAAGATTTTCTGCCAGAGGCACTTAGAGAGTAGTGTGTCCTCTTGGAATATTTTGTGACTCTTCTGTGGATGCAGTTTTTCTAGTTTGAAATTTCATATTCACCATGACATTTTTCTGGGCTTTCCAGATCTCTTTTCCTGATCTCTTGCTGTGTCTTGGTGGCAGAGAAAATGTTCTCAGATGTTTGAAAACTTTATTCAACCCCATTTAAGCACATGCAAGTTGTGAGCAGCTGTTTCTTTTTATATATATATGTCAAAGATGCAAAGATTACTTTTACATGCTCAAATTGTTTGGCATTTTCAAAAGTTTCCCACAGGGTTAACAAAACTCCAGACTTTCCTAAGTTCTGTTCAAGCTACTGGGCTAAAGTGAATTTGTTCAAGTCTCTGCTTGTGAGTATGATAATATAAATTTTAATTTTACTTTTTCATAGACTTTTTCTTGGGATTTTTTAAACCTATAAATGCCCATTGCATGGGGATTTGTTGTGGGGTTTTTTGGTTTCTTTGTGATTTTTTTTTAGTTTTTATTTTTGTGTTTTGTTTTTTTTTAGTTTATTTGTTGTTTTTAACAATCCATTTCTTTTTTATTTCAGGCTGATCCTTTTATTCCTTCTGTTGGTACTTCACTTATGTTCTCCTACCCATTCAGCTGTTGATGGAGTAACCAGGTGTCTGAAAGCTTGTTTGCTTCTCCAGCTATTCCTGTTAGTCTAAGAGTAGTGATGACAACCTTTTATTTGCCTTCCAGTATTATCCTGATGCATCAGTAGTAATATTTCTGTGACTTTTACCACAAATGTTGATATTGCTTTTTCAGATTTCTATATTGTTCTGTGATGTTTGATGAACTGAGATGGCTTTTCTCAGTTCTCAACTGTAACACCTGTGATGCTCAAGGTTTTCTGGTATGACCATTTAACTGCAAATTATACCCAAAACTGTAAAGAGAAGGAACACTGTATAGAGGGTTTGACTTTCCCCCAATTTCACTGCTTTGTGTTTCAGCCTTAGGTCGTTTTTCAGTCAAAACTTACCATCTCAGATCTGTCAAACCCTCAATTCAGCAACTTGTGCTGCTGCTGGGCAAGTAACTCCCTTATTTCATTGTTTGTCACTTTAATCAGCTGCAGAGGACTTACAAGGCCAAGATTTTTATTACATCAGATTTATGACACAAGTGACTTGCTCTCAGTTACCTTTTGCAGACCCTTTGAAAGTGTTTTGTGGACCATCAGAAATTTGAATGTTAATAAAAAGGAGTTTTCTATTCAGTATAATGGATATGTTTTCCAGCATTCTCCTATGAGCAAACCCACATGTTCCATCCCAGAGCTTGACTACCTTTCATCACGTAGGAGCACCTGTAGCACTCTTGCTTAATAAAGTGTATTGACTTCTATTTAAACAGGTGTGTGGCTTGCCCTTTTGCAGAATTCTGTGCTATCTGAGTGTCTGTCTTGGCCCCAAGAAGCCTCTTGCTTCAAAGGGAGTTTGGCTTGACAGCTCTGGAGCTGCCTCTGCCTTTAATAATTCTCTCTTTGTCACATCTCTTCAAAAGGTGGCAGAAATCAAGGGTCCCTCTGCCTCCCCTTCCTAAAAATCTCTGTGGCAAGTGGCTGTGGGGCAATCACATCTTCAGGGTTGGAAGCACAAGGGTGGAGTGCCTCTCCAGGAGTTATTCTAGGAATAATGATGCACTGAGCCAATGGCATGGCCAGTGGATGCTCTGTGTGTGTGTGTGTGTGTGAGAGCACAAGCCTCTGCCACAGCCTTTACCCAGTGTTGTTAAACACATCCTGAGTGACCTTATTTGGATTTCCCATTCTTGTCACACTGCCCACGACTAAAGAAAACATCCTGGCTGAGTTCACCTACGTGACACCAATGAGGTAAGCACAGCCCACTGGGATTGAGACCGCAGAGTGGACGAGCACTTTCTACACTGTGCTTGCTCTGAGGAACTCAAATGAAGGGCCTCATTCCTCCTCCAGCTGAAAGCCTTGGCACAGCTCCCAGACAAAGCAAAACCAGTCCCTAAAAGGTTTTGTTTTCTGAACAGAGAGTGTTTCTGTCATTTTAAGCGGTCTGAGTTTTCTTAGGTGTTGTGGTAGAGAGAGTGATTGCAATCTGTGATGAGAGCTGCTGACGCCCTCAAGTTCCAAAAATCACAGAATCACAGAATGGCCTGAATAGGAAGGGACCTTAAAGACCATCTCATTCCAAGCCCCTGCCATGGGCAGGGACACCTTCCACTAGCCCAGCTTGCTCAGAATCCCATCCAACCTGGCCTTGGACACTTCCAGGGATGGGGCAGCCACAGCTTCTCTGGGAAACCTGTGCCAGGGCCTCTCCACCCTCACAGGGAAGAATTTCTTCCTAATATCCAATCTAACCCTGCTCTCTGACAGTTTGAAGTCATTCCCCCTTGTCCTGTCACCACATGCTCCTGTAAATAGTCTCTCTCCATCCTTCTTTACAAGGCTGGTGAAGGGACTGGAGCACAAGTCCTATGGGGAGAGGCTGAGGGAGCTGGGGTTGTTTAGCCTAGAGAAGAGGAGGCTCAGAGGTGACCTCATCACTGTCTAGAACTCCCTGAAGGGAAGTTCTAGCCAGGTGTGGGTTGGTCTCTTCTCCCAGGCACTCAGCAATAGGACAAGGGGGCACGGGCTCAAGCTCTGCCAGGGGAAATTTAAGTTGGAGATCAGAAAAAAATTCTTTACAAAGAGGGTAATTCAGGCATTGGAATGGGCTGCCCAGAGAGGTGATGGATTCCCCATCCCTGGAGGTTTTTAAACTGAGCTTGGCCGTGGCACTGAGTGCCATGATCTGGTAAAGGGACTGGAGTTGGCCCAAGGGTTGGACTTGATGATCTCGGAGGTCTTTTCCAACCCAATTGATTCTATGATTCTTCTGGGCTCCCTTTGAGTACTGGAAGGCCACAAAATGTTTTTGGTGAGGTGGCATGGAAGGACTGAAGCTTGTCTGTGTAGATTCTGAAATGTGCCCTGTGCTACATTTTTTGTGTCACTGGCACACCCAGTTCTGCTGGTTTGCCTGCCCAGGGCATGTGTCTTGCTTGAGAAAGTGTGATGTCCTTGCTTCTAGGTCCTCAGAAATCCCAGGGACACAGATACACAGTCTCAACAAGAAAATCAGTTCAGTCATCCATCTCCTATTGTAAAATACTTCAAGGTGGCTTAAAAGCAGGTTGACTTTCCGCTGTATTTGGGGGAAACTCTTCAGCTTGTGTAAGGTTTCCTATTTCCCAACATCAATATCTCAGCTTGGAGTAGCAACATCCAGGAGCCCCTTCTGACCTAAGTATTTTTCTGATTCTATGACATATGTCACTGCATTCATCAACAGCTCCCAATAAACTATTAGGATTATCTCCCCTGGTTAGATAGAAAATGAGGGTTGATAATAAACTTTGTTGTAACATACTTTTAAACTTCCTCCAGTCTCTCGGGTTCAGTTGTTTCACTTAAATTTATGTCTCTGAAGAAGAGATAAAGAAGGCTTAGGTTAAAGAAATTAAGGATAGAAAATGCAAAGAGGGAGAGGGGAATGCAGTGAAACTGTCAAAAGACAAAATATGCAGACAATGGCACCAGCAGCCAAGGGCCCTTTTACTGGGGGACAGCAAGAACAGAGCATGTGACTGTTCTGGTTAGAGCTGCCTCAGTGCAACTGCAGGGGCTGCTCTTCACCTCTGAGACTTATTTTTTAGTGAGATCTCTTTGAAACTGAAGCTTGACTGAAAACATTTGCCCTGTAAGTTTTAAGAGTAATTTTTTAACCTGAAAATCTAAACAGGAAATGAAGAAACTTCTGGCTGAACCAAGCATTGTTCTTGTAGCCAATACTTCTAATGCAAGGAACATGGAAAGATTTCCTAAGCTACTACAAGCCCAATGTGTGATTTTGGACTCTTTTAAAGCAACATGGAGATAAAACTTTGTAAGGGACAGGGCAAGATAACTAACAGAGACTTCATTTTTCCACCTAAACTGTGTTAGCTCATCTTTGCTGGTTCTGTTTGTTGAGGTGTTTCTGTGATGGGGGCACCTGGAACACATAGACTGGGATTTATTAGATTGAATGGAAATCTGGCAAAGATGTGCCTTGAACTCTGTCCCTGATTTGGGTTTTCCACCACAGAATGACTTCTTAGGTAGATTTGCAGCTAAAATATTCATTCTGTGTATTGTAGGCACAGTAGTTCTTCATGTTGCTTTCTCAGCCTGTCACGTTGCTGGCAAGGAGGAACTGGAATGGCACACTGTGCCCTGGATGCCCAAGTTCAGCAGCTGCTGGGCCACTGATCCCGCACCTGGGCCCCCCTGCTCTTTGGCCACTTTCACAGCTGTCACAAGCTGATGTCATGCCAGGGCTGGTTGAGAAATGCATTCTCTTTCCAATAAGTCAGCAAGACCATCCTTGTCATTTTTATTGAAGTTCTGGACTCACATCAAACTGCCCAGTTTTCCAAAAGCAAAGATTTCCTTGCTGACAATTTACTTTAAACTTAGAATTGCAACTTCATACCTTTTTTTAACATTAAAAGACATAATTCTTCTTTATTATCCTTCCCATTATCCCTGATGGACCTTCTTATACAGCAGAGGCTGGTTAGTCCATCTGTCCCCCCCTGAACATGACTATGTCTCTTTGACACTGGTATCATTTCTTGACCCTTTTGCTCCCTGGTTGATTCATCTTCCATTCTCCACTTCTGGTGAAAGAATGGAAATGAGTTCAAGTTAACACCTTCTTGACCATCTGATGATCAACTCAACATTAACTGAGGTTGTGCAGAATGCAGACAGACATAAGAAATCTCATACAGAGGAAGTTCCACAGTCACCTAAGTGGTCTGTAGACCTGCATGTGGATTGTTATGGGAGTGTAAGAAATAAATCCTATTTGAGATTATCCTTTTCTTCTTTGAAATCTGCAAGTTTCTCTTAGAAATGGGCAAATACAGTGTCTGCAGATTTGTTCAAGGTTTACAGAATGTGACACCCATACAAGTCCCCTTTCCCACAGTTTCTTTTCTGTAGTTGTTACCTTTGCAAAATCAGCATCATCACAGAATCATAGAATGGTTCGGGTTGGAAAGGACCTTAAAGGTCATCTTGTTCCGGCCCCCTGCCATTGGCAGGGACACCTTCCACTAGCCCAGGTTGCTCAGAGTCCCATCCAACCTGGCCTTGGACACTTCCAGGGATGGGGCAGCCACAGCTTCTCTGGGAAACCTGTGCCAGGGCTTCGCCACCCTCACAGGGAAGAATTTCTTCCTAATATCCAATCTAACCCTGCTCTCTCTCAGTGTGAAGCCATTCCCCCTGTGGTGTGTGTAAGTTGGTTTGTTCTTCACTGGATAACTGAGGTAAAGTGCTATCAATATCCCTGAGTTAAACATTGCTAATTATTATAACTCCCTTCCTTATGTTTTTGCTTGATTTTGTTTAATTGTTTTTTAATAAACCAGAGTATTTGTTTGTACTACTGAGTCCTGGCCCCAGGTTTTTTCACTCAGGAAGAAACAAACAGGCTCCAATCACCTGGAATGACTCAGGATGGATCAGCTCTCATAATAACCATTTAATAAAAAAATAGCTACTCTTCTCCAAAGAGCCCTGAACCAAACATCATTATAGCTCTGTTGTTTTATCCATCATTGCTGATGATTGGTCCTTTGACGTAAGTTGCTGTGGTCACATTGTCCTTGGAAAAGCCATTCCAGAGCTCTGAGCTACAAGCCATGAAATCCCAATAGATCTGTGCATTTTAAACAGTTAATTTAGGGAACAAAACATTTAGCCCTAATCAAGGCATTTTGGTCCACGCCCTGTGACAAAAAATAGCCAACAAGAATATTCAGGCATGAGATTGGGGATTGAATAATATGTTCAAATCTCCTGATCCAAGGACACAGCTTGTTCAGCTCATCTGGACTTACTGGCCCCTTGGATTTTGGCCAAACACTTTTCAGCAGACTGTGGCTTCCAAAACAAACATGCCTTTGGATTGAGCTGGATGCAGAGCTTGGCTGCAGAGGTAAAAAAAAAAAAAGACATCTCTGCTTGTGCATACTTGGTTGTTTGTTTTTATGATTTTTTTCCCCCAGGTGACAGCTATTTGCTCAGCCAGGATTGGCCACTGAGGTTCACTGCAATTCCAGTTTGCATTACATATATTAAACCTAGAGATTCCCACACTGTTTCTCTGAGCTTCAGTCTCCTCCTCAGTTTTCCAACAGCTGGAAGAGATTCCTATTTCCTCCTTCACTCTTGGGTTCTGACTAGGAAATCAAATGTCCCCTTGACTTCTGCTGAGTCATTGTGATTCCAAACATGAGGTTTTTCCAAGGAACTAAGTCATCTGTAGTTAAATACCTGAGTCTTAGTTGTCTCCTCCATTGCTTAAACTGATGCAGAGCAGAGCGGCTTCAGTGAATGCCATCAGTAAAACAAAACAAAACAAACAAACAAAAAAACAAAACCAAAAAGCTATATGCAAAAGGGATTCGGGCCTGTTTATTTTCTCTTGTAAGCAAATACTGACCAGCGCTCAAGTCAGTGAGAGGACTTTAGATCATGGTCTCCAAATATCTGAAGAAGATGCTGAATGTCCTCTGCTTTCTGTAGGAGCAGTGGGAGTGGGAATGGGCATCGCTAAGCTCCATAGGGACCGGAGTGTTTCACAACATTTTAATTTTTTTGCAAATCACTTAATGCAATCCAGACAAGTACCTCACCCCATTGTCATGCTGGGTCTGAAATGAGTGTCTGGCTGTTCCCTTGAGAGGCTGGAGGGGGAATCCCTGGGTTACAGACTCTGCCTCTGCCATTCCTCGCCTTTTGAGTCTCCTTATTAAGAGCACTACCTACTCCTTAGTAAGGAAGACCATCAGTGCAACCATTAAATAAAACAATGGTGTCTGGGGTTGCGTTGGCAAAAGCACAGCTTGAAGGAAGTGCTGATTTCCCTCTTGGAGGCCACAACTAATTAGCAACATATCTTGTTTTGAAGTCCATGTTGCAAGAGAGGTGTTAAGAACCGGGAGCAAGTCCAAACTGAGTCACTGGATGTACAAGGAGAGGCTGTTGGAGTAGGGTTTGTTCATCCTGGAGGGGATGAGAGAACAAATCTGGCTGCAGTTGCAGAACCTCTGTGGGAACCTTTTCCTAGAGATGTCTTTCTTCTCCAGTTCGAAAATAAAAAATATTGTATAGAATGGTGAAAATTCATGTTAAGCCCTCCCTAATATATATTTTCAGTTATCACTTTTCTGATGTACCTGTAAAACTTATCTAGTAGGTTTTTATTTGTTATATTTTTGTGGTTGTTGTTTTGGGGTTTTGATTTTAGTTTTTAGGTGTATTGTTTTGTTTTTAATTGGAAGCCTATTCTTTTTTCCTTTGATGAAAACTGTGGCTACATACTTTTTTCATGAAACTCCAGTACTTACTGCTCTCCTAGAAAAGCTGCTAGCTCAGTAGTAGGTGGAGAAGTGACATTACTATGAAGTTAGATTTTGCTGGTGGGATAATTCTCTGATCAGTACATTTCTTAGCAATATTCTTGTTTCTAAGTGCAAGTGAACCTCGTGTGGTTTTTAATTTGATTGTGTATTGAGCTATGGTTTCCTCAGGTGGCATTAAAAGCATCCCTAGTAGTCCATGAACGTCCCTAGTGCTGGAACATCTCTCCTGTGAAGAGAAGCTGAAGACTTGGGGTTGTTCAGCCTGGAGAAGAGAAGGCTTTGGGGTGACCTGGTTGTGGCCTTGCAATGCCTGAAGGGAGCCCACAAGGAAGATGGAGAGAGACACTCTCCAAGGGCCTGGAGTGACAGGACAATGGGAATGGCTTCAAATTGACAAAGAGCAGGGTTAGGTTGGATATTAGGAAGAAACTCTTCCCTGTAAGGAAGAGTTTACCCTCATTGTAAAACACTTCTTCCTTATATCTGGTCTGAATCCACCTTTTGGTTGAAAGCCATTCCCCCTTGTCCTACCACAACAGAGTTTACTCAAAACTCTCTCCCCATCTTTCTTATGGGCCCTAAATACTAAAGGGCCCCATGGAGCCTTCTCTTCTTCAGGCTGAACAATCCCAACTCTTCCAGCCTTTCCTCCCAGCAGAGCTGCTCCATCCCTCTGATGATCTTGGTGGTCTCCTCTGGACTTGCTCCAACAGGTCCATGCCTATGTTCTTAAAGGCATTCTGCATGGCACTGCCATTGAGCCCTGGGCTCGATTTTATGTTTGCAAAAACCTTGGCAAACCTTCAGGCTGGAAAATTTGGAGTAAAACCCAAGTCATTTACCTGCTTAGTGTTATGAAAAGTTGCTTAGCAAGGAGAAACCTGAATGTTGAATACTGTGCTGTAGCTTCACAGTTAAAACTGTATATACTGTATATAAATAATTATATGATCCTATTTAGTGGGACAACAGCTACCAACAGCCTGAAGTCTGTATCCAGTCACAGCCATGAGGTAGGAGACTGCTTTCCCACTTGTGCCCAGGTCCATGGCGGGGAATTCATGCTTGGTCTCTCAGATTGCGCTGCTAAATAGCAAAATAACCACCAGAGGGCAATGATGATACTAATAACAGCTAATTAAAAATGGCAGTAATCAGCCTTAGGAGGCCAAACTCTCTTAACCTCCATAGGCATTAAGTGGCCTTTAGATTGCAGAATAGAATCATAGAATGGGTTGGGTTAGAAGGGAGCTTTAAGCTCACCTCATTCCACCCCCTGCCGTTGGCAGGGACACCTTCCACTAGCCCAGGTTGCTCAGAGCCCCATCCAGCCTGGCCTTGGACACTTCCAGGGATGGGGCAGCCACAGCTTCTCTGGGAAACGTGTTCATCTTGGTGTCCCTCCTCTGGCCTCGCTGCCACAGCTCCATGTCCTTGCTGTGCTGGGCCTCAGGGCTGGAGGCAGCTCTGCAGGGGGGTCTCCCCAGTGTGGGGGTTCTGGGTGCCAGCACTGACACTGATGCTGCCCTTGGCCCTGAACGTGGTTAACACAGAATCACTGACTAAAGGAGAGAAAACAAATATTAAGAGGGATTTAGAGTCAACACACTACCAAAAATGTATTGTCTTGGTTTGAGGAGAA
>VWZD01008029.1:62934-84020 GCA_013396695.1 Sakesphorus luctuosus | reverse complement strand
CTCCTCAAACCAAGACAACATCACTTGCCTCAACAAAAAGAATTTCACACATCAAAGTGAAAGTAACCACCACAATTGCCTAGACTGGAAGAACTAAACCCTCTCCTCTCCACCACTGGTCCCTCTGCTGCTGTCACAGCAGCTGGCAATGTCTAGCCAGTTGGTGTTCAGAATATGCCTTTGTTACACTTTCAGAACACAACCAATGTGTGCCAGCAGCACAACATCAGTGTATCTTTGAAAATAAACAAGTGGTCTTTCAGAATCCATTTGTGCTGCCAGATTGGCAGTGAGCCCGTTACCACTGAAGGTTAGGAAGTTGACAGAAGGCTCTTTTCCCCTTCCCCAGTGGGCCAGCTCTGCTGTTTTCTTTGCTTCTGTCTCCGGCTGCAAATACAATTGTCTCTTCAGGCTCCGATCCAAAGTGGTGGGAGCAGGTACCACATCTTAGCCTTGCCTGTACTCCTCTTGGAAAGCACAGACTCCAGTTAGTGGAAGGAAAAAGAAAAGTGGAGAAATAAAATAATAATTTAATTAAAAGAGAAAAATAGTAGCAATTGTAATTCTCTCTTCTTTGATTGTTCCTACAACTAGAAAGTTCCAATTTTTTTGACAGAAATCTCATTTCCCTCTTCTTTCTTTTCTCCATATTTTTTGTTACCTGCTGATTTGTGCTCTTACTCTGTGGCTCCCCTAACAAGGTCCTGAGAGGAAAATGACTGGGAGGTCTCTTCTCCTTGATAGATTTAATTCTGCAGCAAGAGCTGCTTTGTCTTTGGAGGAGGGCCTCCTGGCAGTTGGGGTGCAGGGTGGCCACGGGATGTCCTACTTAGTCGAGGACTGGACCACGCTCCCAAAGCCACTTCAGACAGGGCTTTGGATGATGCCCCCAGACCAGCTGCTGCTGCCTTTCTCCCCACTAACTCTGTGGCTCTAGGCAGTGTCTGCAGAGGAGCAATGTGGCACCTCCACCAGCAAGGCTGAAGGAGCCCCAAGCCTCTGGCCTTCTCAGCACATTTCTGGGACACAATAGGAAGCTGGGGATGTTTTTTGGGTAGACTTTCCACCCCTGACAGCCACACACCTTGTTCTTTGCACCTGACCTAACCACCTTTGGAGTCTTGCTTGTGTCTTAAAAGCAGGGCAAGAGAGAAGAGGTAGCACCAGCTCTCTGAGCAAGGGGCAGGTAGCCCATCTCCATGGCCCAGACTGCATGTTCAGCACATGGTGAGGTGGGTTAGGAGTGAAGGGACAGTCTGTCTTCCAGGAAAACAGTCACAGCTCTAGTGCAGCTTCCCTGGCAGGGCCAGACTTAGGGGTGGCTACAGGCAAGCCTGGACTCTCCTGCGGGGCTGGTGGTGATGGAGGGGCTGGCAGGCAGGACAATGTTCTTCCAGCAGGCACAGCCCTGCTGCTTATTCAGCAGAGACCCCCAGGTGGGCATGTTCATGCTTTGAGATGATTGGCCAGAGCACAACCAACTCGTGGCTGTGTGCCCTGGGACAAGAGCAGGCTCTGACCTCCGGGGACAGGGAATAACCTCTGCCATGTCTCTGAGGAAAGCTGTCTTGTGGGATGCTGGGAGTCTCCAGACCCAGCCACAGCTGCCTCCATGGGACACCAGTGGAGAGAACTCCCAGCACTGCTCAGGACAGTATGTTGGGATCTTTTTGATTGGTAACCCCATGTCAGAGGCCCCAGCGATGCTCACTCAGCAGCACAGAGCTGAAGCACTCACAATGCCAGACTCTGGACATGTCCCTGGAGGCACTGGGGACTGGGCCCAGCTGTAAGTGGGGAGGGGGATATGCCAGGGTTGGGCAGGATGAGACATGACACAGAGCACCCCAGGGTTCTGCCCTTTCCCTAAGGGGCAGCACGTGCTGATGGTGGGTGCTGGAGGTAGCCAGGATTGTGAGGCTGAGGTGTCATGGCAGGTGAGGAGGAGGATCCAGGAGATGTCAGACCTGCTACAAAGGAGTCCTGGGACCAGTCCTCAGCTGCTACAGCACCTCCTTCTTTTTGCTTTCTGCCCCATGGAGCTCCCTACTGCACCTCTTCTCTGGGTCAGATGAGGCTACCTCCTCTCTCTGTGCTGGCTCCCCATGGCCACATGCTGCTCTACATTGGCTGCTGCTGCTCCCTTTCAAGGTCTGGAGCACTTTGGGTTCCAGTGCAAGCCCAGAGCTTCAGAGGAGCCAGCCCTTTAAATTGTGGCAGGTCTTGTCACTGTGTTCAAAAAGGTCTGGGCTCTGCCTGGGCCCCTCAGGTCAGCATTAGC
Source organism: Sakesphorus luctuosus (assembly GCA_013396695.1). Taxonomy (NCBI): domain Eukaryota; kingdom Metazoa; phylum Chordata; class Aves; order Passeriformes; family Thamnophilidae; genus Sakesphorus; species Sakesphorus luctuosus. The sequence continues at coordinate 81,739 of VWZD01008029.1, read as the reverse complement.
TCTGCTACCTAATAATAGTCCCTTGACAGTGGCCCTGATAGCTCATCCCTTCCTCTCCCAAATTCCAGTCATGTCAGGTTTCTCTGTTCTTAATTTAAGCACCTTTCATGCAAAGATTCCCTGAGATTTTTTCATTCCTCCCCTGTGCACACAGTGATTCCTGGAGGGCTACAGAAATGCAACAGCAGCAGCATTAATCTCCTCTAGGGTTCTCAGAGGGACCTTCTTTGCAGAAAGCTGTCCTTAGCCTTCCTGAGCCTTCCTGCAGCGAAGTTGTACTCCTAAAACAGACATAACTGAAAAACTCTGATGACCAGTGACCTAGCTGAGCAGTGATTAAAAAAACCATCACTTTTTATCTGACTGAGGCCTAATGTTTGTAGGAAAACCAGTGTCCCAATTAGTTCTCTTGTGCCAACCACAAAAGTTTTGGTATAAAAGAAGAGGCTTCTGATTAACTAATTAAAAACCTAATGTTATGGGTTTAGAAAGATGGGCCTAAATTTAGGTTTTAAAGTTCAGACTAGGCCTGGGATTGTCAGCTGACTTGAGCTGGGCTGGGCTAGCTAACAGCTGACTTCTAGCTAATAGTATTGTATTCCATACCATATTACGACATCATCTCAAAAGGGGTAAAAGCCAGTGTGTGGGAGTGGCTTACTCATTTCCATCATAGCTGAAGTACAGAGAGGACGTGCTATAGTTGTTCTGCTCTGTTGGGCCCTGCTCCTGCTGCCGCTACATCATATTTTGTTTTAGTTTCAGGGAAGTAGAAATATTTTGTTGTTATACTTTCTCTTTCTTGCTGGGTGTCTTTTGGGGTGCTTCTAGATCCAGAGTGATAGAATCTGTTTTTAGTGGGAAGCAGAAAATTGTTGTTATACCTAACTTGTGTAAGTGTTATATTGTAATTTTCTCTTAATTTTCTCTTTTCTGTATAAATATATATAGTTAGTTTCAGCATAAACCTAGTTTTGGAGTTTTTTTCCTCTCCCTCTTCTTTTTCCCTTGGCTGGTTGCGGGGGAAGGAACCCTTTTTCTCTGTACTTGGGCAGTTGGCATTTTGCCAGCTCAACCCAGGACACCTAAATAAACAATGAGAACAGACACTGCTCTGCCTCCTTGGGCCAGGACAGTCAGAACGTCCCTCTGCTCTGTAAAGGACAGTCTACTCACAGAAATGAGGAGCTCCTTGATGCACTACAAGTGCTCACCAGGTTCTAACAGCAGTCCAGGACATGATGGGGCATCAGAAAGGGAGAAGAGGATAGAGGGTTGGTGTGCTAGAAGATAATCAATGACAAAGCCCACAGCCCCAGGACATTCACCTCTTCTACTCCAGACTCAAGCTTTTTCATTATACTCCTGGTCTTTGTGTGGGAGAAAATGTTTGTTTAGGTCTGTTTCGAGGATAATTTCTGGGGGTCTACTCAATGCACAGAGCAGGTGCCTTCTCTCCACCTCACCCTGAGTGGTTGTGGCAATGCAGACATCTGCCAGCACTCCCGAGGCTGCTGGTGGGGTGCTGTGGAGCCCCCTTGCTCCCTCCTTCTACAGTCTGTCCTGCTTTTCCAACTGCTGGATTGAGGGAGGAAATGGTGGGGAACAAGGCACTTGGTGAAGGGGGTGGAGGACAAAGGCCAATCAGGAAATGTACTGCTTCAAAGCGGTGGAAGCAGGTGGAAAATGTGTGAAAAGAAAAACAGGGTCCAGATTGCAGAGTTGCACATAGGGAGAGAAGGGTGGTCCCATGGTGTACAGGGAGAGCACTCTGGACTCTGAATCCCAAGGTCCTGAGTTCGAGTCTCAGTGGGGACCATCCCCTGGCAGTTAAATGCCTCCCTGCCATCCGATCCCGTCAGATCTCGGATGCTAAGCAGGGTCAGCCCCTGTTAGTACCGGGTGCTGTAGACAGTCCCAAGGACTTCACTGTCGCTGTCCAAGGTCGCTCAGCCATGGCAGATGGACCTTAGGACTTAAAAGGTGGGGCCAGTTCTGTGCATGCTGTGCCTCACCTAAAAAAATCCACTGCACAGGCTGGAAGGGCACACCCACGTGGGGAGAGCTCTGCCCAAATCTTTGTTCGCAAAGTCTGGCCATACATACATACATACATAGGGAGAGTTGCACATAGGGGGAGATTTCCAAGTCTCTCTCCAACTCTGACAATCCACCAGGTGGGGCACGTGTTTCCAAAGAGCTCATCTTCTTCCCAGAAAAGGAAATCAGGTTGGAAGGGACCTCTGGAAGGCATCCAAACCCCCTTTTCTCTAAGCGGGGCCTTTAGCTTATACATGACACTGTGGCTGGCTGCCGTTCCCTGGCGCACCGGTTGCTGCTGCTGCTGGGCTCCCACACAAGAGCAAGCCAACACAAAAGGGGGGGCAGTCCCTGCTGCCCAGAGCTCTTGCATTCCGCCAGGACAGGGCCCTGGGCACTGCCCTGGGCTTGGCTTATTCCGCCGCAGCCCTGCGGCTGCAGGAGCTGCCTGGCCACAGGGGCAACACCAGAGCTGCACCTTGGCCTTAGCGGAGACCCTGACATCATCACTAACCGAAATGTGAGTGAAACAGTAACCAAATCTGCCCACAATTTCTCCGTCTGAGTAATCAGAGTGGTGTTTCTGCAACAGAACTTAGGAAGCCCGTGCCAGTGCGTAGCACTGAGTTACATCTGGGCAGGTGGAGGGGTGTTGCAATGCTTGTGTGGCTCCTCCTGCATTTTTATTTGTGCTTTCCAATAATAATGGTCAGCTCTGCTTTGACCATATTGTGAATCCAAAAGAAAATTGTGAAAATCAACCCTTTCCCTTCCCAGAGAACCTCTGGCACAGAGTGCAGAAGAGGTGGCTGTCTGCCCCAAGGATGGGTTGGGTGACTGTGAATGTGCTGTGGCCACACAGCAAAGGCAGTCCCAAGGCTCGAGAGCCTATGAAGCTGTTTCAGCCCTCCAAATTGACTGACATGAACATCAGGATGAATTAAAACAATGTTGGAGGTGCTGTGAGTACCCAAAATAAAAACAAGCCATTTTCTAACCAGCACTGCCTTTTCTTCAGGGATGCTTCAGTGGTAGATTTCTGGAAGAGCAGCTGGATTTGCTAATTAACTCAGTGGTTTTCTAGGCTGGGTTCATTCGTCAGCCATGGGCTCCTTCTGCTGCTCACAAAATTTTGGTGCCAATACTGACAGCTGTGGTGTGGCATAAGTATGTTTTGTCTCAAACATTCTGACAGTTATGACAGGAAAGGTGTGATCAGCGGACTGGGTCCCATAGAGGTGGGGCAGTGTGTTTTGAGCCAGCTTCCAGCTTTACCTTGAGGCTCAAGCTCAATCCCTTCCCCTCAACTCACTCCAGGAGGAGGGCTCAAAGGGCTGGCTGTGCATGGGCAAACAAAATGGCACAAAAAGTCCAATTTACACAAGACACATGCAACAGGTTAACTAGGAAAGTAAGTTTGTCAGGCCCCCCCAGTCTCTTTTTCTTCCCTTTCTCTTTCACCTTTGCCTCACAGCCCCAGCTCCAGACTATCCACGTGGCAGGACCAACTGATGATAATTTTTGTTCTCTCTCTGCCTTTTCTGTCTTTATTTCTGTTCTCCCCTGCTTTGTCTGGGCAAAGCATAGCTATCATATTCTACCCCATACTCTGTACTGAACTTTGTTGTGGGAGTGGGGAGTTGATGGAAGCATGTTGTGGCTTCTAAGCCAGCACGTTTCAGGAGTTTGTTTTTGAGACTTGAGAACTTACTGAAGTGTACAGTACAAAATTAAGGGCTTGTGAGCCACCACTCATGTGGAATTATGTTTTAAGAATTTGAGGGCTTGTTAGACAACACCTTTTGAGCCTGAACAGTGCTGGTTGCCAGAGCTCTGGTGACTGTGCAATAAAGCATAAAAGTTCCCTGACGTGTCTGGTGTCTTTATTCAGTCTGATGAGAATTTACAATGAACATTGAGCACCCAACTAACGCCACAGTGGGTTGTGACAATGGCACAGGCCAAGGCCACCATCTTTGCCCAGGGACAGGGAGACTCCCAAGTCCTGGTTTCCTTTGCACAATCTCTTCTGGGACTTGTGCCATGAATTGCTGCTCTGTGTAACTGCTCTGCTGTCACTGCTGACAGGCTTCAACAGCCTTAGGCACAGCTGGCATCATCCTGCTGCTGACCAACATCTGCAGAGGGTCTATGGTGTGGCTGTTCCAGAGGACTGCCCACTGTAGAAATTGCTGGAATTGTATGTCTGTGTCTATCTGCCTTGTCTCTATGCTGGACAAAAAAATGGGAGCCACCACAGCCATTTCATTAGAGAAGCCCATGGTCTGGTTGCATCAGACTCGGCTCCAGTGGGAAGAAGAAATTTTCTGGGGCCCAAGGCCATCTGAAATTGGCTACTGCCTTTACCAGAAGTAGGGAAACTGGCTTTATTAGGAGATGGGTAGGGTTCAAGGAGGAATCCACAAGTTTTTAGCATGTTCTACACTCGTACCCTTTTGCTTTGTGTGGCAAAGATGTGGATGTGGTGTGAGTGCTGTGGGTCAGGGCAGACTGGATGCAGTTCTGCCAGCCTCCATAAAACCGCAATGCTTGGGGTGGAACTGGCTGCGTGCTGGCCCTGGCTCTGCCCAGCTGGGACTAACACACACACATGTGCTATATCTTGTTTGCCTGACTCTGCAGTAAATGATTCACCCAGTGTCACACACACTTCCCACCACGGGCACCCAAACAGCCTCAGCAGTTGTCACAGGCAGAGTTCAGTCACATCCATTGTATGCAATGGGAAGCCAGCCTGAAGCATGTGAGAATTTTTTCTCTGATCAAGATACTTTTGACCATTCACTTCATTTCCAAGGAGATGAAAATACCAGCCCACAGTTTTCCTTGGACACTGAAAGAAAGGAGACTGTGCTTTCCAGAAATACCCCAACTCCATGACCTTTTCTCTCCCCAGAATGCCAGTCCATGGCTCCTGCCAAGCCCCCACACACTCTGCCAAGTGGGTCCCTTCTCTGAGCTGCTCCTGGCCAACAAAGCTCCTGCTGACTCATCACTTGCCTGACCTTCACCTGGAGTGCAGTGAAATGCACCGGTCAGGTCCCACTCCACCTTGCAGAGCTGCTTCCCCTGGGTAATTCCCATAATTTAAAGAGAGGCATTCACCAGGGCAGTAAAACTAGGTGCTCACAAGTTCACAATGGCACAGATAATTGCCTAGGGGCTAAGGGAAAACAGAAAATGGTAGGAATTTTCTGCTGCCACCAGCATCTGACATTTTACATGGAACCTCTGTGCCTCATGGTGGGTTTGGGGTGGTTTTCTTCTTCACTTTCCTTATGTCTTGGGGCTTTCTGTATTTCCCTATTGGCAAGGCTGGTTGTTTATTGCTGGAAGCCACTCCAGATCTCCGGCAAACTGCCTTGCTGATGGTGAAGGTTATCTCCACAAGAGATTTCATTGCATGAAGTTGTTTCCCTGCTTTACCTTCCATGTCCACTGCCATGAATGCCCTGGATGCCCTATTGCACAGGATGGATACATGTTCATCCTTCCACAAAACTTTTAAGTTCCAGCTTAAAGCAGTGGAATGCAGAGAGGCTTATATCCAGTGCTGCAGCAATTCCTTATGTAATACCATTCTTGGAGCCTCACATGAAGGGCAGTGGCCCATGGCAGTCCTTGAGCCGCTGTTGTTTACAAGCCATGACTGGGGGCACCTGGTGCTCTGCAACATTAGCTCCTCTCCCTGCTTCCAGAGAGGGGAGCCAGAGGAAAACTCAGTTTCTTCTGGCTCTGCCCCGAGCAGGGTGACAGCCCCTTTTCCAGAAGGGAGAGCTATGTGTCTCCTCTGAGAGTGCCTGTCCCATGGGAACATGGTCAGGATGTAGCCAGCAGCATGCACAGTACACACACAGTAGGGAACCAGCACTGCCAGCTAGCTGGGGCAAAGGGCAAGGCTAGATGTGGGGACAGCCAGGGGTGTGTCAGCACTGAGACAGGGATGAGGCCCTGGGTCTGGCAGCCACTCACACAGTCAGGACATCCAGTCCCTGCCTGCAGGATATCCCCATGGCAGGCATCACCCCAATGCCTGTGGTGGCCTGTGGGGTGCAAAAGGAGAAGGAACAAGCCCTGCCTCTGTCAGAGCTGAGGACAAATAAAGTCCCACTTTGCCTCTTCTTCTGCCCAAGTAAGCCCAGTTCCAGTCCTGACCAGCTCAGCAGCCTCCACTGGCCTCACTCCAGTTTGGGATCTTTCTTGTTCTGGGGAACCCCAAATAGAACATGGCATGTGGAGAAGGGGGGAAAGAATTGTTTCATCAGCCCTTTCCTGCACTCCTGCTGACTCGGTCTGGGACCTGCTGGCCACACCATGGACTGTGGCTATGGGCATCTCCATTGGAGCTCAGTGCTCTCCCATTGCAGGCTCAGGAATGCCCTGATCCCTTGGCGGCTCAGCCCTGTGCTGGCCTTGTCTGCAGCCTTGAGCCACGTCAGTGTGGCTGGGTACAGGGTTGGTGGTGCTGCTCATCGAGGCAGGTAGCCCAGGGCTCAGCCCCATGCCCCGTCTGTCCAGCCAGACACCAGCCTCTTGCCAGCAGCTGGCAGAAGGGCAGCAGCTGCATGGTTACACAGTGAGGAGTTCAGTGACAGGAGCCAGGCCTGTCTCCTGCTGGCCGCTTGGGCAGTGAAGGTCAGAGCACTAGGGATCCCTGCTTATCTCCTTATCTTCCAGACAAACCCAAACTGGGTCCCGAGTCCCTGAGGCACTCACACACTCGGCAGCCAAGGCTGCACCGTGCTGCTCCATAGAGCCCTCTCTGTGGTGCACCAAGGAGCTGTGAACACAGATTGGGGCAGCCCTGGGGGTGCGGGGTCACAAGTCACACACAGGGCAACCCCGTGGGCACTGGGAGTGTGGGGGACAGGGCAGAAGCACAATGCCTTGTGCCAGAGCTCCTGGTAGGAGGGCTCTGTGGATTCCTGTGGGATGGTGGAAAGGTGGATCTCCTGGGGCTGGGGTACCCCGGAGCAGATCCCTTCCCCTGTGCTGGCATGCCTGCTCCCGTCTTGCTAGCCCTCATCCAGCTTGGTGAACACAGCCCCTAGAGTGGAAATGTCCTTCCACAAGACACAGGAGACTTTTGCAACACCTGGACGATGTCATGGGCTGCACACAGCAGCCCCATCACCCTCACAGGATGGACTCTGCCCTGTCTGCAGTGCATGCAGTCATGGAAATCCTGATAAGGTGAGATAAGCCTCCACTGCTGAGACCTATCCATCAGCCCCTGGCATCGTCAGGTTAGGGTTAAGGCACATGGGGCTCCACAAAACACCCCTCCCAACACCCCAGCATTGCAGAGCATCAGCCTGGACAGCACATGCCTCCAAGCTGCCCCTGAAAGCAAGAGCCATACCAGTGGAATCATAGTTGTCCTCTCTTCTTCCCTCCCTCCCTCCCTCCCTTCCCAGCTCCCTTTTGGCAGAGAGAGGTGCAATCGGACTCCAGTGGGACAACTCTCCAGAGCAGGGCCAGCATCCCTCTGGGATGCAGCAGTGAGGCAGGGGGATGGGAGGTTCCCAGACCCACCAGCCACACTGAGCTCTGCCCCACAGTCCAGTTTTTCTCTTCCCACTGGTGCCCAGTGCTGGAATAAAGTGCAATGGGCACAAACTGGGACATGGGAGGCTCCTCTGAACATCAGAAAACACCTTTGTATTGTGAAGGTACAATAGCTCCTGCTATTGAGCAGGAGGTGCCTAGGAAACCTATGGTGGCTCCATCCTCGAGGATCCTCAAGCCTTGAACAGACACGGTCTTGGGCCATGGGCAGCTTCCACAGGAGCTGGACAGCACAGGGCTCTGTCTTGATGGCACACAGTGACCACGGGCAGGAACACGGTTAGAGCCTGCGCACATGACTGAGCATGCAGGGCACACACCCCCCACGCATACACGTGTGCACAAGGTAAATGTGCAGGCACCTGAGCACACCTGCACGCACACTTGTACCCAGAGTAATGCACGTGAGGGCACATGCATGGGTGCCCAGGGAGAGAGCACGTGGGGTGCGGGTGCGTGTAGCACGGGATGCCTGGGATGGGAGAGTGCCCTGGATAAGGGGTGGTAGCCAGAATGAGGACTGCCTGGGATGGGGGATGTGCCCCGCATGGGCGCTGCCCGGATGAAGCGGTGCCAGGCCTGCCGGCACCGGCCACCTTCCACCGCTCTTCTCCGGGGCGGGGCCTTCGCGGCGCGGGCGAATCAGCGCTGTGTGCGCTGCCGGGCGCGGCGTTAAAGCGACGTTACAGGGAGGTGCAGGTTTAAGCGGGGTTATAGCGAGGTTAAAACGGGGTTAAAGCGAGGTTAAAGCGGGTTAAAAGCAAGGTTAAAACGGCGTTAAAGCGAGGTTAAAGCGGGTTTAAAGCGAGGTTAAAACGGGTTTNCCCCGGCCGCCTCCGGGCCTGCTGGGCCCGCCACGACCCGCGCCTCGCTCGCGCCTTCCGAGCCAGCTGCGCGCGCCGCCCGCCCGCCGCGCCCGGGGCCGCACTGCGCCGGGCCCTGTCCGTATTGTGGCGGCGCCGCGCCGCCTGCACCGACCCTGCAAAGCCGGGAGCGCAACGCCGCCGACGCCGGGGCTGGACGCTGCCGGGCACGCTGTGGTGCGGCGCCGGGGACTCGGCAGGGAACTGGAGCGAGCTGGGTACGGGGCCGCGGGGGGTGGCGGTGGGGGCACCCGGGTTCCCTCCACGGGGCGCGCTCACCGGCGCCTCCGCAGGGCTGTTCCGCGGCCCTGACCGGTGCTGCCGAGAGCACGACCAGTGCTGGGCTCAGATCGCGGCGCTGCAGTTCAATTATGGCATCCGCAACTACCGCCTGCACACCGTGTCCCACTGCGACTGCGACGCCAGGTGCGCCCGGGGCCGGGGAAGGGGCAACGGGAGGGCTGGGGAGACCCGTCCCGCTCACCGGTCCCTCCCCTCAAGATTCCGGCAGTGCCTGCTCGGCATCAACGACACCGTCTCCAACATCATCGGCGTCACCTTCTTCAACCTGCTAGAGGTGCCGTGCTTCGTGCTGGAAGACAGCGAGCAGTGCGTCCAGTGGCACTGGTGGGGCGGGTGAGTGCCTGCGGATGCTCTGGCCCCCAGCGCACCCTGCCTGGCTTGCCCCACCGGGCAGGGCTTGCCTGGGCTGATGTGCAGGGTCTCACAGCACGTGGTGTCCCCAGGTGTGAGCGTTACAGTGTAGTGCCCTTGGCCAGGATGGTGCAGCAGAGTCAGTACCACCCCAGCCTGCCCACTGAGGAGAGAGGCAAACCCACGGCAGAGGGAAGGAATTCCTCTAGAGCAGGCCATAAGCGGCTTCAACAGAAACTGGGGCCAAAACCCGGACGCCACCAGGTGTGGAGAGCTGAGACAGCCCAGAAGGGCCCAGGTATCTCTGTGCTGCCCAGGGACAAGGCTGAGCCCACAACCAGGCAGGCAGCAGTGCAGTGGGGACTGAAGACTGGCCCCTCAACAGCACTGACCATGTTGGGACAGGATCCAGCCGGAGCAAAGAGTGCACTGGGAGGAGCAGAGCAAGGGGCTGGGGGCTCAGCCTGCCCTTGGAATAGCAGCATCAGACCCAGCCCAACCTCGGCGTGGTGTGCGCCCACCCCAGTGCCTGCTGTCGCGGGGTGCAGGCAGCAGGGTGAGCTGGTGCCAGGCAGAGTGTGCACCACAGCTGGGGTGTGTCAAGGCCTCAGCCTAGTGGGGTCATGTGCTGGGAGTGCCCTTCACCTCCTTGCTGTCCTCAGGCCCAGGCATGGTGTGCAGGTGCTACAGACACCTGGATAAGTGTGAGCACCAGATCGCACCCCATGAGGTGAGGTACCAGCTGCACAACATGAACAACTGGACACTCCTCCACTGCAAGTGCACCCGCAGGTGTGCATCCAGGAGGAAAGGGCAGTGTGTGCAGACAGTCTGGGAGCAGAGGAGGTAGGATGTCTGCCCTGGCCAGCACCTGCTGACCATTCTCCTCCCATTGCCTGTAGGCTGGTGCGGTGCCTGCACAGGGTGAGGAACTGCACTGATGTTGAGGTGGCGATCCTGGCTGACTACATCACCATGGACTGCTTTGTTTTGGAGAAGCATGCCGCCTGTAGCCCAGGCAGGAGGTCACAGCATAGGTAAGTGCAGAGGGTCAAGGGGCTGTGGCCTGCATGGGGCACGAAGCCAGCAGTGCAAGCATTGGCCCCTGCTCTGCCACGTCACGAGCAGCCTGTGAGGCAAGCAGGGGCTGTCGATGCTGCAGGGTTACACTGACACTCCCAGTGCTTCTCCATCAGCTGTACCACAGTGACCAGGGCTGAACTTTTACCTGCACAGCAGCTCAAAAAGACCCTGAGGCATTGGGGCCCTCTTCGTGTGAGCTCCAAGGCCAAGCATCCAGACTGGAAGACACAGCCCAGCAGAGGCAGCCTCTGTGAGCAGTGCCAGCACCCGGCCATGGAGCAGAGGCTGGGTGCTCAGCCTCACAAGGTCCCTCAGTGATGCCTGAGCAACACTGTCTTGGGAAGGAAGGGGGAGGAAGATGTGCTGTGCAGTAGCTGCAGCCTGGAGCTGCTTGGTTTCTGGTCCTTGAGACAAAGCATGGCATTGAGCATGACTGCCAGCATGACTGCATGGAGCTGGGGACCACATCCAGAGCAGGCAGAGGGACGGACTAGGACAACTCAAGGAGCTGTGGCTGCCATCCATGAGCATCAAAGCAAAGGGAAAGAAATAGAAGGGCTCAGGAAAGAGGAAACTCATCATCCTCCTTTCCCTTTTGTGCTCTGGGGGCAGGGGGATGGCAGGGCCCAACCCTCTAGATTGCTGACCCTTGAACTGCAAGGCCAGAGCAGTGAGGTGTGATCCTGAACCCCTTCCCAGGCAGGGTAGGAGGACTGGGGTCAGTCCCTGTATGCAGCAAAAGATAAATAAAGAGTGGTCAGAGCATGGTATATGGTGCCAAGGTTAAGCCTGCTACCCTGTGTTCATGCTGCAGCCCCCACCCTCAGGGCTGATCCTGCCCTCTGGCAGTGACCACAGTGCAGCTAGGGTGGGCAGGATTGTTTATTTTGTTGCTTGCACTACGTCCAGGCTGAGGCACAGTGGTAGAGCAGGGAAGGAGCAAGCTTTGACCTCTGGGGTACCCTGGGGTGGTCCTCGCTCTGTGCCCATAGCCATTCCTGCCAGAGCCCAGCCCTGGCCTCCCCTGCCACCTCAGGTGCAAGGCCAGCACTTCTGTCACAGGACTGAAGAGTCCTGCACTTGAAAGTTCATGAGGGTCTCCCCACACTGCACTAGGCCGGCTTTGCCAGCCCTCCCCTGGGCAGCAGCTTGGGCTAGGGGGAGCAGAGGGGAGCACCCCTACCTGCCAGACACACAACAGGGGTGAGGAGTCACTGCAATAAATAAGGGAGGGGGTGTCTCAGCAGGAAAGTGGCAGAGGAAAGCACACAGCAAGCTATGGAGAGGAGAGGGGAGGTCACTGCATCAGCGGCCCATGGCACAGCTATGGCTGTCCAGTTCCTGGGGGCTGCACCCCTCTTTCAGGGAGGTGCGACAGCCTGGGGGGCTGGTGGGGCTCATCCTCTGGCAGGGATAGTAGCCCTGGTCCACATTCTCCCACCGCTGGCCCAGGGCCTGGTCAATCATCTCCAGGCGGAGCGCGGGCAGCAGGCCCAGGTTCCGGGGGTCAGCCCTGGCCAGGGGGCTGTCAGTGTTGACACAGTGGGGGCCACCCTGCTCCTGTACAGTCTGGTAGAAAGAGCTGCCCTCTGGGCTGTTAGCTGCCTGCCCCAGCTCCTTCTGGGGCACGTGGATGGTGGGGATATCCCTGGGAAGGCCATGGCGGCTCTGGGGTGAGGGGCTGCGGCTCATCCCCCTGTCCCGGCTTGATGGCCGCAGGATGAGGCCCTGGAACTTGGCAAGGCTGGGGCTCCGGCTCCGGTGCCTTTTCATCTTGCCCGGGCTGGGGCTACGGGATTTGGGGGCCAACAGGACAAGTGTACTGTCATCCTCTTCTGAGCTGCTGCCTGAGCTGTCCGTGGGGCTGCTGCCCTCCTCTGACCTGGGCAGGGAGATCTGCACCCCTGCATCAGCACTGCTGGCTGACCCTCACAGGGGGCTGTGGGGTACCACAGCAGCTGGCCTCCCCCAGCCAGGGACCCCCACACACATCCCCTCCAGCCTTCCCCAGCCCCTCAAGCCTTGTCTCTTGGCTGTGCTCACCTGGAAGGGTTCAGTCACACCAGCGATGCTACTGGAGGTGTTGCTGTAGTATCCAAGGATGTACTCGCCATTCCGCTTGGGCAGCACTTCCTCAGAGAACATCACCTGCTACCCGGAGACACCTGGTGGACACTAGGGCTGGGCACAGGGGTCCCACCTCCAGCCTCAGCCAAAAGCACAAATCATTGCTGCCAACACCAAGGCTCAGCACAAAGCAGTAAGGTGCCGTCCTCCCCCATCCAGGGCATGAAGGAGCCATTGTCCTCTTACATGGGGCAGACGTGCCAGCAGGACAGCAGTGCTGGCCCCAGCTCACCTGTGCACACAGCTGCTTCTCCAGGCAGTGCTCCCCATCATCACTTCTGGCCCAGACATAGGACACGTAGTCTTTAGGGTGCCGAAAGCCCACCTGTGTTACATAGAACACAGGTGAGTGGGGAAACATCAGCCCCACTCAGCACCAACACCCATGCCTGGCCTTCACTCTCCTCTTGCTCAGCCCCCTCTGCTTACACACAGAGCCCGAGTTGTTTTGTACCCCCTGAAGGTGTACCAGGGCCCTATGGGGCCCACAGAGCAGGAGGAAGAGGGAACTGCTGGACCTGAGCCTCCTGAAGCAGGGCCACATCCTGCTGCCAGGGGAAGGGAGGGCACAGCTCCACACTGTGCACCCATGTTTGCTGGTGGGGGTTAGCTCAGAAGGGACCCCACAGTGCTGTGCAGTGCTCCCCACTCCCTCCAGCCCCAGCAGCCCCCAAGCCCCTACCCGGTAGAGTCCTATCCAGTCCCAGGAGCTCCGGTGGAAGCCAACAGCCATCTTGTACCTGACAACTGCTTGCTCAGGCCTGCTCCACTCGTCAGCCACATAAATCTCAACCGGAGGCTTGTCCACCTTGGAAGCAAACTGTCAGAGACAGGTATATGGTGAGCAAGGGCATGGCAAAGAGCTGCCCCTGATGCCCAGGGGCACTCCTCTGCGGCTGGGCTGCCATGCATACACCCACAGCAGCTGCCAGCCAGGGGCAAGGCAGCCAAGTTTGCCAAACGGAAGTAAAGTAAGCCCCTCCCCTCCACAAGCTGGGAATCTGACCCCTGCAGCTCCTGACTGCATTCCCAGCAGCCCTGGACAATGCTCACCTGCACGGCAAAGATGGCAGCTACTGGCTTGTGATCGCTGACAGTGTACTCCATGTGGCTGCAGTAGCAGAGCTGGCTCACTGACAGCACACCTCGGCTGGGCTGGTGCCCACCTGCCTCCAGCCTTGTGCTGGGAGATTTGATCTTCCACAGGATGCGGTCAGTCCAGGCAGGTTTTCGCTTTTTGGCACTGCAGGGCACAGAGGGGAATCTTTTGCTGGGCAGTGGCAGTGGGCTTCAACCCAACCTGCCTCCCCCGGCAGTACAGCATGCTCTCCTACCTGCTGTCATACTTGTTGGTGCCCACATCAAACTTAAAGGTGGGTGGGAAGTTCAGGGGTCCCTCCTGAAAGCCTCTAAGAACAGGCCAGGTGCTTTTGGCAATGTTCAGCTGTGGGGAAGAGAGGAGGGGAAAGAGCACACCAGGCGCCATGGCCAGACCCTTCTACAAGCCTCCCAAGATCTCTCCACTCTCACACACAGTCACATCCCTGCCTCATTCCTGCCACCTCCCACAGCTCTCAGTGTTTATCCATCCATGCCAGCAGCCAGCTCATAGATTCAATGCCTCAGGTCTTCCTCACACACTGACAGGGGAAGCACATGCACAGCTCCATCCAGTCCAACCTGGGATTCTGCTGCCCCTTCCCCACAAAGACAAGAGAGCCAGAGCCCTTGACGCCCTACGGGCTGCAAGGGGACATGTCCTAACCCACAGCTGCACAGGCAGTTTTGTGGAGAGTCAAACTGCTCAGGGCCCAGTGGACGCTGGGAACATGGCTGTTCCTCACCTGGTCCTTCTCCCAGAGCTGGCTCAGGACATTGCTGTCAATGGCATACTTCACAAAGCAGATGTCCAGGCTCTCGATGCGGAAATTCAGGTCCCCAAACCAGAACACGAGGCTGTGGTGGGAGGGAGGAAAACAGGCTGAAAGGGCTGAGGCTACCAGAGTCAGGGACAGCAATGAGAAAATGTCCCCAAGTCTGCATGCAGCCTCAGCCCATAGCACAGGTGCTCTTGGGAGCACTGCCACAGGTCAGCACTCAGCTGGCAGCCTGGCCAGCTGCCAGGATTCTGCACGGTAGGACCAGGCACCATGAACCAAACAGGACAGACTTCCCTAAGCTGAAACCAAGAATGGAAATTTCCACAGTGAGGCATGCACCAGCATCAGATCACACAGCCTGTGCAGAGCTGGGCCCTCCAGCTCACCAGTCCCAAACTGCAACAGCGCTAGTATGGCAGGAGCTGCATCAGGCGAGAATATGCCTTACAGAAGAGCAAGGACCCCCCTAAACACCTACCCCACCACTGTGAGTTCCCACTGGGCCATGGGACAATTCTGCAGCTCTGCAAGCAAGACCTCCAAGCTGTGCTGGGATGCAGAGGACAGACCCCAGACCCCACACAGAGGGGGTCAAGGACTGGGGGTGCAATAGAGCCGTGGGGAGCAAAGTGGTGGGGTACGCACTCATGGTCCAGGATGCCGTTGGCCACACGCCCCTCAAACTGCTGCATGTGCAGTATGGTGGCAAAGTCCTCCTTGCGCTGCTCCGCCTTCTCCAGGTGTGCTGGCAGGTGGCAGTTCAGGAAGCAGACCATGTGGCCGAAGATGGAGAGACGAACACTCACCCCACCCTTGTTGCCCTGCACCAAGAGGATCCCATGACTCCTTGGGAAGCCTGCCCCTTGCCACCTCCCCCCAGGGCCACACTCACCCAGTAGCCCCCCAGCCCTGTCCTGGTGCAGTCTGTCTGGATGTCCTGCAGGAAGGGCAGGTGGTAGTACTTAGCAAACACCAACAGGATCACACCTTGCATCCGCACTGTGCTGACCTGGAATGGGAGTAGGATGGTAGAGGGCCCAGAGGGACCATGAGCCAGCATCTCCACCCTTTATGTGCCCTCCCATCCTGCAGGTGACTAAGAGCACATTCAGTTCAGAGATCTGTGTGCATCCTCTTGAACACCGACAGCCAAGCCTGAGCCTCAGAGATGCTGGGCTTACATGTGCTCTGAGGTGAGTGCCTCAGGGAGCTGAACCTACCCTGAGGCCCACAGGCTTATGCCAGCAGCACAGGCCAGTTCCCACATTCACCTCTGCACCCTGGTTCGATGCAGTGGGCAACAAGAAGTGGCCCCAAAGCAACAGAGAGGAAGCGTAAGTGCAGGAAAAGTGCACAAACCAGACAGCTTACTGGTGGGGTACAGCACCAGCACCCCCCCCTGCACTGTTTGGAGGCTACAGGCTGTCTCTCCAGCCAGCTCTCCAACTGTACATCCCTCTGCCCTGCAGTCCAGCTCTCTCTCCCTGTGGCACACCTGCCTGGCAGACAGAGGGGACACTAGCTGCCAGATGCTTCGGGACTCCTTACCAGGATGAAGTGAAAGGGACTCAACACATCCATGAAGAGCTCGCTCCACTGATCTGTGAAAAGGGCATCCTTCAGGCGCTTGTTTATCTTGGAGTTCACCTCCTGCAGCCTGGGAGGAAAGGGATAGGTCCCTCAGCCATACCAGGAAAATGTCTGTGTCCCAGCTGGTGAGAACTCCTTGGGAGAGTTGCCAAAGCACAGTACTGGGGAGCAGTACAGGGTGGGAAGGGCAGATCAAGGGAAGACCCTGCGTTTGGCGCACAAACCAGCCACATCCTTGCTCCAGCGATGCTGAGCTATGTACTGGCAGGAGGCACAAGTGGCCCTGAACCCAGGAGGCCTTGGCCCTTTCTAAAGCAGAAGCAGTCCAGCTGCACAGGGCTGGGCAGCAGCCAAAAGCCCATCTCAGGGTACAAGAGGGGCTTACAGGGCCTTTCAGCTGAATCTACAGAGAAGTCAAGTCTCACCAGCACAGGGTGTCCGGATGCATCCAAGCCACCCAGCTTGGAGCAGCAGCAACCAGAAAGTTAGTAGTGCTCCTCCCAGCTCAGCAATTAGTGAAGAGAGGAAAGAATGTCCGCAGAGAACCGCAGAATCAGGAAGTGTCTTGCTCAAAAATATCAGGTCCTTGGTGCACAGACACAGGTCAGAGGAAGGAGACAGGCAGAGATGCCAGGAGGTGGGGAGTAGCAGGATACCTTGCCCTGGACCAAACCTGGTCTCAGCAGGTCCTGTACTGTCAGCTCCACCCCACCATCCCACCCATCCAGCTTGAGTCCATCTCCACAGCCTGCACTGTCCCATTCCACTGCCCCACAAGGCCGAGGGTACTGGGAGACTAGCCCCAACACAGTGTTGTAGCTCTGGGAGCTTCAGCCTTACTCCATTATGCCCAGGGCTGGGAGCTGCAGGGCAGTCCCTGGGAGCCTCCTGGAGGCAGATTCAGCTCTCCCACATCACACCTGCAGGCAGAGGCTGCTTCCTGCTCCTTGTGCAAAGACAGCACGGCCTTGGCCTTAGCAGGAATCCACACACTACCACAGACCTCAAGGGACCAGTCTGTGCTCAGATGCTGGCAAGCTCAGCTCACCACAGTACTGTGGCACTGATTGTGGCTATTGTGTATCAGGGGCACAGAGCCAATCCAGCTGTGGGAGAACAGCAGATCTATGCCCTTGAGGCCTGCATACCACGCACAAAAGCAGAGAGGAGGAAAATGCTCCCAGAGGACTCGGGCAAACGAATTAAATGCCTCTGCAGACCTGACCCCAGGATTGCCATGGCTCACGGAAAAGAGCAGGGCTCACTTTGCCTAGTGCAGCCAGCCTCAGGTTCATCGAGGATTCAAGTCTAATCAGTACTCAACGGTTTTAGTTCCTCTCAGCACTCACATTTTACAGGGAGCTGATTCTCCATCACCTTCTCCAATACAATACCACTTGCAATGCACACCCCTGCCAGCTCCCCATGCCCCAGGGAGGCTGGGGCTTCAGCTCTCTCATTCCTCATGCCCCAGGGCTGTGGAGATCCCCCTGAAAAGGGGTATGGCAGGGCAGAGGAGGGGGCCCTGCACCTCACCCTCTTACCCAATGGCGATCATGTCCACATCATTTGTCTGGCCCGTGTTGAGATGCAGCAAGGACGTCACATCATTCGGGGGCATGGATGTGCCCACATTCCAGGTGACCACTGTAATGCTTGGGAGGACAAAGGAAGAACAGGCTAACACAGGGACTCAGAGGGGTTTCTGTCCCCCTGTTCAGACCCCAGCTCCATCAAGGAAGCTTTCTGCTGGCAACAGAAGTAGCCAAGGCTGAAGCTTAGTCAGGGCATATACACCAGGTCCCTAAGTCCTGTTTGAGGGAGACATGTCCTTGTTACCAAATTGCCCCATGATCTGTACCTGAAATTCTAAAAACCAGCACTAAGAGTCCTCATTTTCATCACCACTGGCTGACACAGCAGGCAGCCTTTGAGACAGGTTGCCTCTGGGAAACTCTTCCCCTCCCTTTCCCAGGAATCATGCATCCCTCACGCTCCTGGCAAAAAAGACCTCGATCTCAGTCCTCAGCCCCTGCCAGCCCCAAAGGCCAGGCCAGTGCATGTAACAGCGGTGCTGCAGCCCGCGGTAGTGTCCTTCACTAGTGCAAAGCCACATCTCTCAAAACACATCAGTGCCCCTTGTGCAACGGGCACCAGCAAAAGGCCCGCAGGCTCTTTTGGCAGCAGCGAGGAGGGTCCTCAGTCACAGGGGACATGTTTCAACAGGGAGGGAGAGCAGTGCCCACGCAACACCCAGCGCTCAGGGTACAGCGCAGGTAACCAGTGCCTCTGTCACGATATCCCGCATGGACAGCGGCACCAGGCATTCTCCCGGCCGGAGCCTGCCTGACTACAGTCCCGCACTCCAAGTCCTCCAGCTGAACCCTCCACAGTGGGAGGAAAGGTGCAACTCCAGCGCACAGCGGGGCCCCCGTCCCCGCGATCCCCCCGCGGCTCCGCTCACCGGAACGCGCCGTCCTCCGGGGCCGGTCCCGGGCAGCCCAGCAGCGGATCGCAGACGTCGCCGGAGCCAGAACGGCCGAGGGGCCGCCCGAGGCGGGGCAGCTCGCCCGGCTCCGCTCGGGGGTCCAGGCCCGCCCACCCGCCGGCGAGGAACTCGCTGGACACGGCCTTGGGCAGCGCAGGGGCGCGGGGCACGGCGGGGCCCGCCCAGGCCGCGATGTGGTCGCTGGACTCCGCCTTAGGCAGCATCTCCCGCCNAGGCAGCATCTCCCGCCGCTCCGGCGCGGGGAAGGCGGCCCGGCCGGGCGCTGTCGGAGACAGTGGGCCGCCCGGCCCGGGGGGCAGCAGGGCCGGCAGCGGGAGCCCCTCGGACGGGGTCCGGCCCGGGGGCCACTCCTCGGGCACGGCGCGTCGCGGGCAGCCGTACCCGATGGGGTCGCAGGCGGCGTCCGGCCGGGAGCTCCTACGGCCGACCGGGACGCCACCACCAAGGAAAGGAGCTGCCGAAGCCCCGGC
>VWZD01008029.1:43403-56822 GCA_013396695.1 Sakesphorus luctuosus | reverse complement strand
ACCGCCTCAGGGAGGTACGTACCGGGGCCGGGGCGGGGCGCGGGGAGCCGGGGCCGCCCCGCGCTGAGCCGAGCTGGCCGCTCTCCGCAGGTGAAGGCATTCGTCACCCAGGACATCCCGCTGTAGTACCCTCCGGTGGCGGCGGCATCGTTGGGGCCCTGTCGGAGTGCGCGAGATGGGATGGCACGGGGTCGGACAGGGTGTGAGAGGGGATGGAGGATGGTATGGAAGATGGGACGGGCTCAGGGAGGGATCAGATGGAGGATGGGGCTGGGTGAGTGGAGAACGGGATGGCTGGGGGTTGTGATTGGTCAGGGCAGGATGGGGTGGTATGACATGGGGGACAGAATGGGATGGGATGCAACTAAGGACAGTATAGGATGGGCAGAAATGGGATGTGATGGAGAATGGAATGGGATGGGATGTGATGGGACGGGGGCTGCATGAGCCTGCCCAGTGCTGTCTACTCCTTGACACATCGTCTAGCCATAACCTGGAGATGAAACACCTGCCTGGCGCTGACCCCGAGCTCGTGCTCCTCAGCCACCGGTACGAGGAGCTAGAGGTGAGTGGGCAGCATGGCACCCACTACCACAGGGCTTGGGGTGGTCAGTGCCCTTGTGGGTGCCAGGCTGCAGCCCCTGTCTGGGTACAGAGAATCTCCCTGAGTGACATGACCCGGGAAGAGATCAACCAGCTGCTGCAGGAACTGGGCTTCTACCGCAAGGAGACGCCTGATGCCCTCGTGCCTGAGGAGTTCCAGTTTGCCCCTGCCAAGCCTCTGTCCACACTGCTGCCCCCACAAGCACCCACCGTTGACAGCAGGACCCCACCCAGATGTGACAAGGGAGAACACCCAGACCTCTAGTGAGGAGTGCCACACTTGGGACAGGGTCCTGCAGCCAGTCCCCAGCGCAGAGAATGAGGGTGTTACGTCAGCTGGGGATAGTGCTGTGTGGTGGCAGAGGTGCCCCCACTGCTCTTGCTTGGTGCTGCATAGTCTCTGCCCCAGGGATGCCCTGGGTAGTTCCAGCTTTGAGCAGAGGCTTCCTGGGCACTGTAGGCGTTCCAAGGGTCCACTGTGCTGCTTGTTGCCTTCCTACCCCTGCAGGCCATTATCCCTGGCCAGCTGGGAGGAGCAGCATTCCTTGTGCTCCCTTGCCATGCCCTGAGGTTTAGCTGCTCCCAGCACTGGGCAGCAGTATCCTACCTGCATGGGACTGGATGAAACCCTCAGCAGAAAGTGACAGGTGCTAAGGGTAGATGTGCTGAGTCCCAAAGGTGAGAGAGCTGCCCTGGGAAGAGGGCTTTACCCTCCAGTAGGGTTATCTTGCATCCAGCATCCAGTAAAGCCTTTATGTACAGTCAGCTGCACTGTGTCATCTGTTCAAGGCAGGCTTGATGGGTGCATATGTCACTGCTCTGTGCCAAGGGGAACTGAGTGCCCTGCCCCAGAGCTGCTCAGAGAAGCAGGAGAGGATGACAGAGTCACAGCCTGCTGGTGAGCTGCAACCAACCTATGGACCAACTGTGCTGTGCCTGTACCACCACCCCACCCCGGTGCAATGGAGGGATGAGGGTGGGCACCACACCTTGGAATGAGCTGCTTTCGCAGGGCACAGGGGTATGGGCATGAACCCATGAGCTGGTCCTGCAGTGTTGAGCTGAAGACCCACGGCTGCGCTGGCCAGGTAGGGACATCTGGCCCTCAGCCAGGGAAGGAAGTGGGGTGCAGCCAGGCCTGAGGGTGATGGTGGGGGGTAGCAAACCAACAGCTCTGGTCAGGGTGGGGCACTGAAGGTGCCCCTCAGGTCTGGACATTGTCAGTGTGTGAAAGAGCAGTACTGTGACTCTCTGAGCTGGACAAGCACTGGGACTGCAGACAGAGATGCCAGGAGTAGCCAGACTGCCAGTGCTCCCCAGCCACTGTAGTGTGTGCTATGCCACTGGCACAGGGACCCGAGACAGAGGCATCGCCCTAGATAAACCTTTATTGTCTGGCTGGTGTTGGTATACACATGTCAGCACAGGTGTAGAGATGTGACAGAGGGGTGAGCAGTGCTGAGCATGTGGTGCTCTGAGCAAGGGAGGGGAGTAGGGGCTGCTGTCCTGGCTCACTCCTTCCACCTCTGCTCCCCTGGGACCCATCGCCCCTGCCCACTCTCCAGCCCATGGGTGCTGCAGCCCCCAGTGTGGAAGTGCCCCAGGTGCATGTGGCGGTGAGAAGCAGGGTGTTGGCACAGCCATGGAGCTGTCCCCTCAGGAAGGTGCCACCCAGCAGGGCCTGCAGTGGGCAGAGGGGCTTCCTTGCAGGGAGCCAAGAGAACCACTGACAGGTGCTGCCTGCAGCATGCACCATGGCCTTGGCTGGGCTGCACTGTCCTGCTCAGCCACTGACCCACGCCATGCTCTTGGCCTCAGGGCACAGCCGTGCTTGGGCCACCCCAGGGACATGGACGTGCTGCCAGCAGGGCAAACAATTCCTGGAGAACAAATAACTTAACAGGCTGGAGTGCACGGGGCAAACCAAGCCAGGAGTATCCCCAGCAGTGCCTTCCTGGTCCTGCCCATGAGGTCAGCTCACAGCTGGCTGGGGCAGACGCAGCTCTGGCAAGGCAGAGGTCTGGGGGTGCCCGGGTGGCAGAATTCCCCTGTCCCTAGTGCCAGACCTGTGGCCCCCCTGGACCCTCCTGAGGCAGGCAGATCCCCTGCCCACTGGCAGCCCTGGGGGCAAGGGCAGCAGGAGGTGGGCAGGGCAGGCTCTAGCACTCTTTCTGCCGCATGCGCAACTCGTGGCGACGCAGGTGGTTGTAGAGGGATTGCACGTAGGTGAAGACGCACTTGGCGTCTGGCTTCTTCCCCATGATCATCATGTCTTCGACCTCCACCAGCGGCACGCAGTCCACTAGCATCCTAGAGAGATGAAGCCTTCAGGCAAGCTGCCCCACATGGAGGCTGGGACAGGAACCCTACACTGCCCAGGGCCTTTTGGCATTGGGCACTGCTGCCCTCAGTCCTGCTCAGCTCCTGTCCAGCCCCTGGTACCTC
The DNA here is from genome assembly GCA_013396695.1 of Sakesphorus luctuosus. Classification (NCBI taxonomy): domain Eukaryota; kingdom Metazoa; phylum Chordata; class Aves; order Passeriformes; family Thamnophilidae; genus Sakesphorus; species Sakesphorus luctuosus. Next base: position 53,774 of record VWZD01008029.1, on the reverse strand, counting down.
CAGTCCTGCCGCTTCTGGAACTGGGATGAGCATGGGTTGGCTGCCCTGGGGGCTGCCTGCCCATGAGGATTTGCCCACCTGTCTGCACCCCTTGCCCTCCTGATGTTCTGCCACAGCTCTTGGTGCTGGTAGTCACACCCTGCTCAGGCTGTGCCCACCCTTCTCCTCCTCCAGCAGCTGCTGGTGGACCCTAGGGAGACCCCTGCCTGCCTGCACGTTTGTCTCTGAAGCCTCAAGCCCAACCAGCTGGTCCAGGGAAAGCAGGAGAGGGTCTTGGTCACATGCTGCCCCTCACTTCTACTTCAAGCCCTGGCACTGCTTTTCTGCCTCCTGCCAGTCCAGCTTGCCTGCCTCAGGCCCAGCACACCCCCACTGCTGGGGTGGACACTGTCCTGCTTCAGTGAGCTCAACCTGGCCTATGCTGACCACTTCCTCTCCCAGCTCCAGCATGGTGCAGGGGTCCATCCAGGACCCTGTTCCAGCAGCTACCAGCCTTGGGGGGGCCCTGGCAGATCAGCCATAGCTGTGCCCCCAACCCTATAGCCTCGTGGCTCGGCCACTGCCCCTCTCGTGGGGTGGCCATGCTGTCCTCACCACCCATCCAGCTCCCTGGGCCATCTCTTTCCCCAAACTAGGGCTCCTTGGGTGGTCAGGAGGGCTAGCAACATGATTATGGGTCACTGTGACAACCAGGCAGGGCATGGAGAGCTTCAACCACCTCAATCCTCTAGTCTTTCTACTGGGGGTGTAAAGGGCACAGAAGCAACCCTGCCACTGCTGTCACCCCTGTCCTGGGCCTGCCCAGGCCAATGCACTCCTGCCAGGCATGGTCCCCTCCTGTGGACAGATAGTGCTGGTGCACCCCAGGCTGCTTCTGCTGGAGCAGGGGCTGCGCCAGCACTGGGGGCTGAGCTGGCAGCCCCTGCTGCTGCCATGGTTAGCTCAGCTGCTGTGGCCCTGGGCCATCCTCCAGCAGGGCTCTGCCCCAAGAACAGGATGCACAAGGAGGGTCCAAACCCCATGCTGCTACCCACCACCACAACATCCTTGCCCCAAGCCTTGTCCCCCCCACTCCTCCTGCTGTAGTAGCCCCACTGCAGGCTTTGACCCTGCAGAACAGCCCTCCTTTCCCACAGTCACCCCAAGGACAGACTCCCAGGAGAGCCCCCCCTGGGCCCCACAGTCCCAGTCTTTCCCTGGTGCCTTTATTGCATTGGTCAGTGGACTCTTAGCCCACATCCTGGCTGTCACTAATGATTCAGGCACTGTGGGGAAGGGGAGCCTTGGAAAAGCTTCCCTGCCACTGCCAGCCTGGCTCGGGCTGGGAGGGTGATGGCGGAGCAATGGCAGTGCAAAGAGCAGCTCTGCCCTTATAAAGCATTGTTTGGGCCCCAATGTGGCAGTGCTGTGCAGAGCCAGGGGAGCCATGGCTCTGGCACCGGACAGGATGCCCTGAGACAGGCACAAACACTGCAGGATGAGGCAAGACCCAAGCATTGAGTCACACTTTCCAGACTCCTGCTCCTGCCCATATATGAGCAGGCAGCACCTTGGGGCCGGGCATGTACCCTGGGGCAGGGGAAGGAGGCAGCAAGTGCAAGCAGTGATGCTGCAGCAGCCCGAGGGAGTCACCTACACTCGGGCAGCACCACTCAGAGCACAAAGAGCAGAGTCCCCAGCAGCTGATCCCTGGGTGAGGCTCAGCTGGGGGGAGGGCTCTCTTCTCCACTACTGCTCTCTCCATAGCTGGAGAGCCAATGGCTCCACAGGGTGACACAGTCCCCCCTGCCCAAACCCCCATGGATGCTATTCCAGAAGGCCCAAGACCAACCAGCTGCCTCTGCCCATCTCCTGGCTGCAGCTAGGCCCTGCCTGGCACCACCATGACTTGCCCCTTACCCACTGGCAGCCCCCAGCCCTTCCCCAGCCATGGCAGCTGCTTCCCAGCTGAGCCCTGGTGGTGGTGGGGCATGGGCAGATACTTGGAGGGGAAGGTTCTCACCATTGGTCCGGGGGGGGGTGACAATGGGCTACGACTTTTTGGTTTTTACCAGCCCCTTCTGGACCAGGCAGCGATAGAATTCCTGAATGTATGTGTACACACACTTCCAATCTGGCTCGCGCATCCGGACCATGTCCTCCACGTCCAGCAACTGCGGACAGTCCGCGTGCTTCCTGGGTGCAGGGAGAGAGAGGGGCAAGCCAGTGACCGCAGCCCAGTCAAGGAGGGGAGGAAGAGAAAACAAGAGACACAGATCAGTGCAGTTCTCATCCCCCCAGTGGCTGTTCTGCTATGGCATGCTCTGGGGGTGCGTGATGCAGGGGCAGGAGGACTCTGGGCACCCTGTGGCAAGGCCATTCAGTGAGCCTGGGGGGCACAAGCAAGGGAGATGGGGGGCAGCGGGTGAGCAGTGTGGAGAGGCATGAGGTCCAGAGGGAAGGACAGACAGAGGAAGAGTAGGAGTGAGGTGTTCTGGCACGCCAGGTGCTCAGGGAGTGCCTTCCAGAGCAGAGCGACACTCTATATAGCTCCTACATAGACGTGTCGGGAGGATGGTGGGGTAAGCCCAGCCCTCCTGCCCAGCTCTGCTTGGAACCGCGCAGCACAGCCCTGGTGCAGGAAGCTCAGGAGAGGATGCTCACAAGAGCTGGAGGAGGAGGAAGGACGAGAGGCCACCTGGCTTCCAGGCTGGAGAGATGATGGCTCTCTCAAGTCCGGGCACTGGTTCCCCATTTAAGGCAAAAGGTCCATTACCAAGAGCGCCAAGAGCCAGGCCTGCAGCTCCCTTCTCGCTCCACCAAACAGCACCACAGCACCCAGGGAGCTTGTGGGAGCCCCTAGCTCACCCCATGGCCCCAGACATGAGCAGGATGGGACCCCCACCTCCAGTCCTGCGCCCGGGCAGGGTGCTGGAGGAGAGGAGTGGATGGGTGGGAGAGAGACAGAAGGAAAGAGAGAGGATCTGGCAACCAGCCCTCCAGCTGGGCACACTTCCATCTCTCAGCACCCAGGAGAACCAGAAGCAAAAAGGGAAGGGAAGAGACTGGAGAAGCTGAAATGGTGTTTGAGCCCCTACAACTGTGGAAGGAGGCACCTGGCACGGGCAAACCTTGCTCCCCACAGGCTGCGGTCCCACACTTGGCACCCAGGATGGGATATACTGTTGGCGGGCTGCTGCCCTGCCCTACACCCAGGAACCCGACCCTCACACCGACCCTCACCACACCATACTGAGCTGCACTGGCCTCTTGTGACTCTACACAGGCAGCCGCTGCTTTTCCATGGCGCCTAACCTAGATATATGCCATGGGGGGAGCGACACATACAGGCACTGACCTCCAGCATAATCACTCCTGTGTGTCCCCCCTCGGCCCAGCAGCGAGCAGGAGAGCCGCCCCAAGCCCACATGATGGCATGAGAGGTACGTACTCTGCGGAAGAGAAGGCCACCTCAAAGTTGTGGCGACGGTTCTGGGGCGTCAGTTTACTGTAGTCAAATGCGTCAGGGAAGAAATTGTGGACCAAGGCACAGAAGGCCATGCCATCACTCCAGCTGGACGAGAAGTTCTGAATATCCACATGCTGAGAAGGCAAGAGAGTTACCAAGGGACAGAATTACCAGCCCTGGGATGGGAAGAGGAGGTGGCACCCACCTCATAGCCCCGGGTCTTGGCTCTACACCAGTCCAGCAACATCTGCTTGATACTGCTGGCGTTGGGCACGCCAAAGCTGGAGGAGCGCTGTACAGTGGTCTGTGACACAGGGTTTGGTGAGCTATGGCAGGAGACACAGGATGTTATCCATGGGTGTTAACTGTGGGGTGTTATCTGCACAGCATTCACTGCCCCAGCCAGCCTGCCCCAGGCCCAGTCTCACCTCCCGCCTTCCTTCTGCAGCTTCTCCATCATGGCCTTGCGTGCCTGTGAGGCTGATGTCTTGGGCAGGCTCTGAGCCTTCATTAGCTCCTTCTTCTTCTCTGCCTGACGTCGCTCCAGCGCGGCCAGGCTGCTCTGCCTGGAGGCACTCTCATCCTCACGGTCGAAGATGCTGAGAGACAAACAATGCAAAGGGGGTTATGGGTAGCCCAGGGAAGGTAAGTGTGGCTTCAGCCCTTTGCCAGCTCTGGCACTTGGGAGTCCTTTATGTCCCTGGGACAGAAGATGGCTTAAGGTCCCCAACTGGCAGATACATTTCTGTGCCTGTGAGGGCTTCTGAACACAGGGAGCATACCCCAAGGACCAGGAGGTTTTGGGGACACCCTCACACAGGGACACCGCAAGCTGGGCACAGGGATTGTGCAAGCAGATGAGTGACAGGGACTATGTCACACACCACCACTCACCTGCCAGTCTTCTTGGATGAGGAGCTGTAGGATGATTTAGTTTGAACGAACGTGCTGTTGCCATCTGCAGAGAGAGAGGAAGGAGAGAGGCCCTGGGCAGCAGCTGAGGGGAGCTGTGCCAGGGACTTGGCCTGCACCAGGGCAGTGATGGCTCAGTGGCAGCAATGCCCCAGGGTTAACCTTGATGATGCTGTGGAAAAAGGGCAGGAAAAGCTTACTGTCCAATCTCTTGGTGTAACTTGACTCCATAGTTGTGGTACGGGAGGTCTTGGTGCCATCACCTGCAGGGACAAGGCAATGGAAACAGCTGCACTGGGTGCAGCAGCATCCACAGATACCTGCTGCTGCCAAGCACACTCGCACCCCCATACAGTGCCATGGGGAGAAGTCCCAGGTGGTAGAGCCACAGAAACGGCAGAGGGAGGATGGAGGGCACGTGCACCCCAGGTAGAGCAAAGAGACCAGCACAAAGCAGCAGGGAGCTGGCACATCTCTCAGTCCCTGCAGCCAGTCAGCTTGAGCCACACAAAGACTGGGACAACAGGGGTGTAGGGGACACCCCAAGAGGGTGGGGATCAGGTGGGAAATCCCCAGAGCAGATCCCTTAATGATCACCAGGCAGGCTCTGAGCAAGTCTGACTGAGCCCTGAACTACAGCCTGCTCCCAGCACAGTTGAGCCAGACCCAGGACAAGCAGCAAGTGGCAGAGGAGCTATGGTGGCAGAGCACTGGGAAGGATTCTGCACAGCCCCTGCAGGGTCAGCACACCAGCCAGTAAGTTGAGTGCCCCAAGCTTGGCTCGTACTAGACTGGATGAGACGCTCAGTCTTGGTGACGGTGCTGCGTGCCGAGCCGTCGGCCGACTGAGTGCTCTGTGTGGTGGTGGTCTCGGTGCTGTGACCAGCCTTTCCTGCCACAGCCTGGCTCCTAGCCTCCTGCAGCCGCTGGTCTCGCTCCTTCTCCCGCTGGTCTGCAAACACAGGTAGGAGACAGCATCAGCAGTGAGAGGCAGGGTGGTGGGCACCAGGGGTGCTACAGCTGCTGTTGGCAACCGGCTTATGGTAAGGATGATGTCCTTGGCCTGGCACAGATGGGGGGCAATAGTGGACCCAGCATATGCCCTCCTGCTTCCTGTGGCTGGACAGCCCCACTCCAGCACTCTACACTTGCAGTGCCACTGCTCCAACCCCAGTGGGAGTCACTGTTCCCAAGTACCTCGCTTGCGCTGGCGCAGCTCCCGCATGGCATTTCGGATCAGCCGTCGCTCCTCGAAGTCTGTTGTCCGATCCAGCTGCAGGAGGGGGAGGTTAACATCACTCCCCTGCCATCAGCTCAGGGACCCTTCATCTTCCCCCAGAAGCCCAAGCCAGAGAAAGAGGTACCATTTTATCCAGAACACCCTCATCCTCAATCCTGCTCAGCTCCTCGACATTAAGCTTGCTCCTTCTCTCCACCTCCCTTACTTGCACCTTCATGCCATTGGGCAGCTCTGGCTCCACCGTCGTTGCCTGAGGCTGCTCCACCACCTCTGGCTCCATCTGCAAGGACACCACCATGTGGCTGAGTCTCTGCCAGCTCAGCCACTCCACTACTCTTTCTCAGGGTCCAGACCTCCATCACCCTAACACATGGTGAGTGCCATAGGCAGTGAGGACCCTGAAGAGGACATGCCACATGCGGCATAAGAGCTCTCAGCTGGTGGGATGCCACAGACATCTGCAGGACCCAAGGCAGGCAGAAGGGCATGGCACCCCACTGCTGCATCCACTGCCCTGAGAGGGCCCAGCAGTCCCTGACCTCCTCCCAATCTGGCTGCTAAAATATCTCCAGATATTCCCTGCTCTGTGTCAGGAGGCAGCTGGGCCCCCAGCAGACTGGGGCTGCCTGGGACTCCAGGCTGGGCAGTGCCTGGTGCCCAGCAGCAGGCAAGGAGCTGGCAAGGCTAGTGTGCACCATTAGCAGCACAAGGGATTTCCATGGAATTAAGGGACTTGGTGAAGAGAAGAGCTTGTGCAGGAGATCAGGAACCTCCCCCATGTCCCTGCCAGGATCTAGGCCACCTCAGCCCTGGCCCAAGCACAGCCAGGACGCCAAGTCCCTTTCAGCACAACCCCCCAGCAATGCACAACAGGCAGTAAGCCAGGCCCGGAATAGGGCACAGAGGCAGCAGGGATGCTGGAGCTGGCCTGGAGCAGCCATGCACACACTTGGCCCAATCCTGCATCCTGTGGGCCAGGACCTAGCCCACGGCAAAGTTGTCATCAGGAGCCAATACTGCCCACATGTGCCCATGCCACCACCTGTGCCTAGTGCTGCACTGGGGGCAGAACAGCTGCCCATGGCCTCCCGCCTGGCACACCGGCAATGCAGAGCAGGCAGGCACTGCAGCCCAGGAGCCCAAAATGTCCCCACAGTGCCATGTCCTCATGCACCACATGCACAATCCCATCTTGTGCCAGGGCTCTTGACACTCTCAGGAGCCCTGGGGGCTGGCGTCACCTCCCACACCCCACTGTGGGGCAGGGCTGCCCACACTCACACTACTGTTGGTCCGGGAGAGGTGCAGGGCTGTTTGCTGGCGTGTGCTGGAGAAAGTGGGTGGATGGGCCATGGGGCTGCTGGGCTCCTCAGTGCCCTCAAAGTGGGTGCAAGGGTCCTCTGCTTCCTGAAAAAGGGTGCTGATGTCTTCCCTGGGAGGCTCCTGCAGCCCTGGTGCCAGCAGGTCAAGGCAGCAGCCCAGGCACCCCAGCCCTGCCCGCAGCTCCAGGTGCTCCTGCTCCAGTATCTTCAGTCCCTGTTCCACTGCCTGCACCCGCTGAAGTGCCCACTCCAGCTGCCCCTCTGCTGCCTCCCGGAATGCTGCCAGGTTCCAACGCAGCTCGGCCAGCTCGGGCGCCCTGGCCTGTGCCAGCTCCCCCAAGCTGACCTCCGGCATGATGGCAGTACAGGCACTGCAGTGAGCCCTGCTGAGCTGTCTGCTGCCCTTTATAGGGGTGCAGAGGCACCCCCCCCAGCTGGAGGTCGGCCTGCTCCTTGCCTGTGGGCTATTCTGGTCCCAGCAGCCGGGGGTCCCACGCAGGGGTGCTGAGCCAGGCGCCACGCTTGGCAGCATGTCCGCCTGTGGGACCAGGTGGTTTCGCAGGGGGAGCCCTGCAAGTGGCCTCTCCCCTGCCCCAGAGGCTGCCAGAGCCAGACACCAACCTGGGGGCTGTGGGACACAGCAACAGGGACCAGGCCTGACAACTGCTGTGCTGGATGAGTGACAGGGCCAACCACTGCTGTTCCCTTTCACTTGAATGCCCTCCCACTCCATGCCCAGCATCACTCACAGCACACCGACACCTCCAGTCCCAGGCTGGCACTGGTACAAGGGCCTTAGCCACAGTCAGGATCTCTGGAGGTCTCCACATCCCCATGCTGCCTGATGCCTGCCCCAGGGGGAGCAGGTTCCTGCATGATGGGCCTAGGCAGCACCCCACCAGCAAGAGGACACATCTCAGTGGCTATTGCCCCCGGGTCCCTGCAGCCTGCTGGTCCCTCTAACCAAGCCCTACCTGGCAGAGATGCCAGCACTGCTCCCTTGTTCTGCTCCTCCTCTTCCCTGCCCACTGGGAGAACACCCGGAGGCTGCGTCTTTTGCCAGGCAGCTGATGGGCCTCGGGCCCCCCACCCCCCAGCCAGCCCCACTAATACCTTAATGAGAGCTGATGGGTGCTTGGGCCAAGTCCACCCACGTGTATTTAGCATGGGTAAAAGTCACCCTGCTGCAGGCAGAGAGCTGCCCACAGGCAGGACCTGCTGGCAGGTGTGGGCAGCACCTGAGGGCAGTCCTGTCAGGCTGTGGGCACTGCCTGCCTCACACTGAGGAAGGCTGGGCTGAGGATGGGGTGAACCAGTGGTGCCACAGCCACCAGTGTGCCACAGGCCACTGGAGGTACCACAGCCCCTGGCAGTGCCATAGGTCACTGGCAGTGCTGTTCCTGCAGAGGCAGCTGGGCATGCACAGGGCTGTGAGTGAGGCAGAGATGTGTTTGACATCCCAGCTCCTGCCAAGGCAGTGTGTGGGCGCCTCACATTACCCTAAATGGGCAAGAGCAGATAAAAGCACTTGAAGGGATGAACGTGGGACTGTCTCCTGTGCACACCCAGCCTCAGGGTGGCCGCAGCCCACTCTCCCCCCAAAACACTGCAGAGTGGTTGTTTTTTTTTTTCCAGTTGCACCCAAGAATCCTTCCTGGACCAGGTGAGCTGGACTGCCACGTCGCTCTCTGCTCAGGATAGTGGAGTGGGAACAGGCAAGACCCCAACCCACAGTTCCAGGGTGTGTTAGAGACCTTCAGGGAGCCCTGTCCCACAGTAGGTTCCCCTGCACCACAGCCAAGCTCCATCCCCAGGAAGAAAAACAGGAGTGGGCAGCAATGGGTTTTTCCCTGAGCTGCTGACAAGATTTTAAAAGAGAGGGAGACCCACAAGACTCACAGCTTGCTTCCCTCCTCCTCCTCTCCAAGTGTCTGGGTACATGGTGGCATAGTCTAGAGTGCAGGGGGCTCCTGTGGGGCTGTGCAACCACACACAAAAGCCCTGGGTCTCTTGGTGAAATAACGTCCAACCAAAACAAAAGCACTAACCCCAAAACCAGCCAGAGCCTCTGGAACATGCTGCCACTCCATGGGCTCCTGATCCCCACTCCAAGCCCTGGAGCTGTCAGGCGATGCCCAGGTAGGGCACACCCCTACAGCACCAAGGTCCCCTGGGCACTCACCTTGGTGACATTGCTGCTGACACTGTTGATGTTGCAGATGCTACTGACGCTGCTGGGGATGGTGGTGATGCGAATGGGGGTGCTCCGCAGCCCCAGGGTCACCTCTGTAAGGAGAGCAAGAGGCATGTGGGGTCTGCCCCAGCCTGGCAGGCTCAGCCCTATGGCTGGGGAGTGGCTTTGGCTGAGCAGCCTGGCTACCCCATGCATCCTGGCAGCAAGTACCAAGCCCTGGCACAGGGAAAGGGCTCTGGGCACAGCAAGGGCTGGGGAAACCAGGCCCCCTCACCACCCTGGCTTATCCTCCTCCCCAAGGAAGGGCACTTTCTTTAGTGCTCCAGCTGGACCCAAGACTTCCTGGTGTGAGGGATGGCCACAGGAGCATCCCAAGCCAGCCATGTCTGCAGTCTGGCAGGGTTGGGGCAGGGCTGGAGCAAACACAGCACAGCAGCAGAATGGGACACAGCAGAATCGCGTGGGCTTCCCTGAGCCAGCAGGTCAGAGACAAGAGGATGGGGCAGGGCTGTGAGCGCAGGGCAGGGACTGGGGAATGATCCCGAGCACAAGCATGGCAGGAAAGCAGGCCTGTGGACAGGCTGCAGGGCCAGATGGTCTTCCTGGACCGAGATGCCCTGAGTAGGCTGAGTGTGCCTGCCAAGGGGTGAGGGCTGCCAGGCAAGCTCTGTTCTTCTGGCAACACCCATATTCAGCCTTCAGGCCGCCAGCACCCAAATGCCACTGCTGCTATCAATCAGCACCAGCCTGGCCCAGCACTGCCCGCCCGCCTCCATCTGCCCATCAGTGCCTGCCATCTGTCAGTACCTGGCTACCTACTGGCACTCACCTGCACCACTGCCAAGCTGTGCACATAGTCCCATCAGAAGCACGGTCCCACAGTGCTTAGTCCTGCTGGCATCCATTCTGCTGTGGTACCCACCTCCCTGCTAGATGCCCACCTTTCCCAGTTCCACCTCCCTGCATGACACCCACCATGCCCATCACTCCTCCCAGCACATGCCACCCGTCTGCTCGACCTGTCCTGCTTGCTCCATACCCCATCAGTGCCCACCTGCCCGCTGGCTGCCGGGGGCGGCCGTGATGCGGGGCGTGAGGGGCTGCACACGCCCATCCTTGATCTCGATGGTGAAGAAGGTCTTCATAGCGTCGAGGCGGGGGCCGACGGGGCGCAGGGCCGGGCGCTGCTCTGCGCCGCTGCTGCCCCGCGCGTTTTGAGCGGGCGCCGGCGGGGCCGTGCGGGGCCCCCGCTGCC
>VWZD01008029.1:10874-30589 GCA_013396695.1 Sakesphorus luctuosus | reverse complement strand
CATCCCAAGCAGGCTCGCCTGGGACATCCTGCCCGCCGTCCCCGCGTCGCTGCGGCCGAGGCTCGGCGGCGGCCAAGACAACAAAGTGCGGCCGGGACGGCGCGACCCCGCACTCCGCTGAACTGCGCTCCCACTCGGCCCCACTCTGTTCCCTCCCGCCTGGCCCAGCTCGGCTCAGCTCCGTTCCCGCCCGCGCTCTTGGCAGCGCCGCAGCCNTAGGGTCCCGGTGCCCAGCACGTTTCCAGGCCTGTGCACAGAGCCGCGCCGCCATGCCACGCTCCGGGCTCCCTCCCGTCCCGGTCTCCACGCCGGTGCCGGGGAACTCAGGTCTGGCCCGCCTGCGGTGGCACCCCCGATGCGGGTGTATCTCTGACCGCAGAGCGTTCCTGCGACCGGCCCGGACCGGCTCGAGGCCGGGCGCGGGGGCACCCCGCCCGCAGAAGCTGCTCTGCCCTCGGCTTGCAGGATGCGGGACAGAGAGCCACCAGCAGCTCCCGCCTGGGGTCCTCCGCATCGCGCCCCAGGGATCACACCATAGGGTGCCCCTGCATGTTCTGGAAGGCTGTTTGAGCTGCTCGCGGACACCCCACAGGATTAATACCCAGGGCACCCTCAGAGCCCCCCTCCTGCGAGGGGTCTCTGGGGATGTGCTACCCCACACGGTCCCAGTGCTCGCTCTGACTCAGAAGGTGCTTGTGGTATCCTTGTCCTCCCATCCCGTCCCAGATGGCAGTGCAGGGACAGCCAAGCTTATCTGTTGGGCTGTGGGGGAGGATCCCATGGTGACCTCGAGCTTCCCGCCTGAATCTGGGCAGCAGCCCTCCTCGGCAGAGAACAGACTTGCTGAAGCTCAATCTTGTTTCTGGGCAAAGGCCAGAAGTATTCAGCAGAGAGGACTAAGCTTCTGCCATCACCTAGAGGTGCTGTGGGCTCCGCAAAGCAGACAGCTTTCATGTGCTTCCAGCTCCTAGGATAGGGGGACAGGTGCTGGTCCCTGCCCTGACCAGCAGAAATCAAGGGGCTTCCCCCAGAGCAGGTCACTGGGATTCAGTTCACTGCTACTCTCGGAGTTCCCAGTAATCTGGGGAGATGCATGGGATGGAGCAGGACCGCATCACCCCTTGACACAGGGAAGGACCAAGAAAGGCCAGAAAGACAGGGTGTGGTGGAGGTGCCTAGAAGGCCCAGCAGTTTCCATATTGAGAGTGTTCGTTCAGATACCACACTCCAGACCTCTTTGACAGTGTGGATCTCCAGTTGCACTGGCATCCCAGAACCCTCTGCTCCCCTTGGCTCCTTGGCAGCTCTCTACTCTGCAGCCCTGAGCTGCATTGGGCTCCACTGGAGCATGACAGCCCATTCCCAAGCAACTGTGCTAAAGGCAACCACTCCCAAACACTGCACCCCCCAACACAGTATCACCCTCTGCCAGCTTCAAGCAGCACCATCATTTCCCTTGCTGGATGAGCCCCGGGCTGCTGCCACTGCAGCACTGCCATGCAGGGGTCTGGGGTCTGCCCTGCCTGCAGCACTGCTGTCACACAGCTCCTGGGGTAGCAGGCACCAGCATATTAAGGGGTCTGCATCCCCTGCAGCTCTGCTGTCACATGGTGTCGGGTTGAGCTGGCAAAATGCTTCCTGCCCAATACAGAGTGTCAGTCTCCCTCCCCCTGACGAGAAAAGGGAGGAAAAAACCCTGGAAACTCAAAACAGTTTTATTAAACTAATTAAACTAAAATTATATATATATTTAAACTAATTATATATATTTATACAGAAAAGAAAAAATTAAAAGAAAACTACACTATAACTCACAAGTTAGATATAACAATTTTCTACTTCCCACTGAGGGCAGATCCCATCACTCTAGATCCATAAAGCACCCCAAAAGACACCCAGCAAGGAACAGAAAGAAAGAATAACAATACAATGTTTACTTCTTCGAATTATACCAAAATGCGACACAGTGGCAGCAGCAGCAAAGCCCAGCACAGCAGGACAGTGGCAGCATGTCCTGTCTCTACTGGAGACACGATGCTACTGAGAAACTCCTCTTACTCTATTTTATTTGCATCATCTGGTATGAAATATTTCTTTGGATGCTTGTCTTTCTTAATCTACGTAGATTCTCTGAGTCTGCTAAATTGAGGCCTAGATAAAACTAAAGCCAAAACTACCCCAACATGGGAGCAGGTGCAGGCACTGGTGCATAGCCAGCTCCTGGCCATCAGGTAGCAGAGCTGGCAGCAGCTCTTCTGCCTTTGCAGCATGAGGGGGACCCCACTGCCAACCTTGAGCTAGTGGAGGTACATCGGGTTTGTTTCCCAGGACCCCCGCCAGCAGCAGCACTGGGCCATGCGGGTGCTGGCTTCCCCCAAGGAGCACCCAGTCACAGACACTGAGCTGTGCAGATAAAGCAGCCTTGGGTGCACGCTTCTCAGCACTTGCAGCAGCACTTATCTTGCCTCTGCTCCCCCCAATCTGCTCCACTCGTGATTCCATTTCCCTGGGTAGTGACCCTGTCAGATCTACGCTGACCTACAGCCAAGGGCCAGTGCAGCAGGGAGCCCCCAGCCCTGCTGCACCCACACGGCACCCCTGGGACCCCTGGGGGTAAGGTGGGTATGTAGCCAGTCAAGCACAGACTCCAAGCAGACCCCCTTATTCTGTGAAGTGGAGCAAGGAGAGATTTACAAACCCCTTGGAGAGACCAGGGGCTCTGGCACCAGGCCTGGCTCTGGGAGGACTGTAGATGGCTGCCCGGTGCATTGGCATGGGGCAGGTGAGGGGGGGATCTCTCTGGCTTGTAGCAACCACAGGATGCTATTGTGTGTTCTGTTGGAACATCATCCAGCAGATGGGATGAACCTGCACCAGGGAGCAGAGGCCTGGGTAGGCGCACAGGTCCTGGAATCTCCCCCAGCCCGGGAACCAGTGCAGCAAAGGGAGGAGGGGCAAGAGTCCTTTGGGTTCCCTTTGGAGATGATAATGTCAAATACCAGTGATAGAATTTTATTGTGCAAGCACGTGTATGGAACTGGTCTGGACACCTGTCTGACTCAGGGGTGGGACAATGTAGATAGACAAGGGTAGGGACCTGACTGTATAGCCAGGCAGGGAGAATTCAAACTCTTTGGGGCATGGCCCTTACCCTGGGCACAGTAGCAGAGTGTGGGGTAAGCATTACCTTGCTGTCCTGGCAGCACAGACCCACTGGCAGTGCAGGGCTGCACAGGTTGCTGGAGCCCGGCACCAAGCAGAGGAGCATCCTGGGACCCCTTTCCTTCCTTCTGGAGCTTTCACAGCCTCACGCCTCCTCTCCTGGGAACTTGACACCCACAGACATATGTCCATCCCACCGTCCCCACATCCAACACTTTGTGACCACTACCAAAGTCACAAGTTGGCTGAACCTGGCTGGCCACACTCCAAGGGGAAGCCAGGGAGGGGGACCCATCACCCTGGAAAGATGCTTGGCCCAGGCACGCACTCCTGGCTGGCAAAAGCAGCTGGATGAGCTCGGGGAGAGGAGGAGGACAACTCTTGGCTTCACTGCAGTGTGCTGTTCACCCATGGCCTGCACCCACACACACACTCCTCTGTGTTCCAACACTAGAGCAGCTCCCACCACAGAGCACCATGCTATTATCAAGTGACATGGTGGTGGCCAAGTTTTGGAGCTCTCAGATCTGCCTCCCAGGGCAATCCATGGCAGAGAACCCTGGTAATTCCTAGCTTCCTGGGGATGCAGGGGAAGTTGGTCTCTCCATGCCTCCTCCTCTCCCTCCTGCGGTTTGCAGTCTTGTGTAGGAGGATGTGCCAAGATCCTCCTGAATAGGTCCCTGGGCACTATGCAACTTGGTTAGTGCACAGGCTGGCATGAGGATAGGCCAGAGCAGCACAACCTGGGGTGGATGTAGGGCTGTCCCCCCTCAGAGACACAGCTGGACCTGCACATGGGCACACCCCACAGAGATGATGCAGGACAAGGGATGGGTGAAGGGTTGCCCTCGGGTGTGGATGGAGGCTGGGCAAGGCAGAGTGGCCAGGGTGATGCACGGGTAGGTGTCAGTGAAGCAGTGGGACACACAGCATAGCCAGAGATAGGGGGACAGCAAGCAGCATGGCAGCTCTGCTGCAGCCAGACCAGCCACAGGGACCATCTGCCTGCACAGAAGTAGTGCCACTTGCCTAGGACAGGGCACTTGTGCACAAATATGCCCCCATTTCTCAGGCATGAATCACATCCTTCTGGGAGCCAGGGCAGGATCAGGTGTGATGGACTCCTCACATCTTGCTGCTGACAGGGGCACTGGGTAGCCTTCTGCCTGTCCTGGAGGTGCTGCATCACCAGAGATAGGAAGGAGCTGTGTGACAAGGAAGGTCCCACTTTTGGAGTGCCACACTGCCCATGGATAAGCCAGCATTGAGGGCTGCAGTTGGCCTGGCCAGGGACCAGCATGTGGAAAGTATGCACTGCTTCCTTATGAGCTAGAAGCAATTTGCCCCAGGTGAGGATCTCACAGGCTGGATCTCTGCTGTGCCTCTCTACCTGCGTACAGGAAGAGAATGGGCAGGGCTGTTCATCTGTCTCCAGGCTCTAGTCTGTCACTTGTGCTGCCTGAGGTGCCAGTGCTCTGGCTGAGGGCTGGGTGTGTGTGGCAGTGGCTGCAGCATGGGCTGCAGGAGGATCAGGGCACAGCCACTCCTTGCTGTGCCAGGGGCTGAACTGCACTGTGCCATGCTGGCACAGGAGCTATGCTAGCAAGTAGCTGGGGGCTCAGCCTACACAGGGCATGCACCTGCACTCCTGGTAGAGTCTCTTCAAACGGTAGATCCACACGAGGTTCTGGGTCGGCACCCTCCCTGCCCATGCCCACTCTGGTCCAGCTCACCTCTTGCTGCAGGGGTGCAGCACTGGAGCACTGAGCTTGGCCCTGCCACAGCCTTGGCTAGGAGGAGTTAAACCCCAGATAAGTGAATTCATTTCCCTCTGCTCACCTTTGGCCCCTTTCCTGCACAGAGTTCCCCAGGGATGCTGTGAAACAAGCACAATCTGTGCCACTGCCTTCCCTGCCACGGGAGCCAGCAATGGGGATCCCTCTGCCAGGGTCTGTCCTGTTGGCACCACATCTACCACAGGAGCCTGTATCTGCTTCTGCTGCAGTGCCTATGACACTGCCCATTCCTCCCTGGGCACCTTGTGGCTATGAATCCACCTTGCTTGTGCTGCCAGGAAGGAGTGGAGAGAGAAACAGTCAGTACCCAGCACTGTGCAAGCCCAGCAACCCAAGCCACTGCACAGCACCCTGCAGTGCGGGATGCAGCCACAGGCAGGACACTGTGTCTGCCAGGAGCAGAGGGAGCCCAGATGCAGAGGTTGCTGTGGAGCTAGCATCTGCTCAGGAGATGGCCCTCCAGGCTTCAGCCTGCTCTCTGGCAGTGGGCCTTGGGGACTGGAGTGCTTGGAAACGGTCAGGGCCTTGGTGAGAGCATCTCCATGCAACCACAGGGCTGCCAGCCTGTGAGGAAGTGTGGGAACCTCCTTTCCACACTGTACGCTGGCATTTCCAGATGGAGCTGCCCATGGCAACATGTGGGCCCAGGCAAAACACATGGTCCCTGTCCTGCTGCACAGCTGCTGTCACCAGTGCCTGCAGAGGCATTCTGTGGTGTCTGAGCTTCCCACAGAGCTGCGCCCCTGCTCAGCTGGCACTGCTAGGCTGCAGTTTCCCCTCCAGCCTGCTCAGACCTCCAAATATCCCTTGTCTGACTCTCCTTCCTGCAATGGGTTGTACCCCTCACAAAGCATGCTGACCTGCAGGGACCTCAAACTGCAGTGCTCTGCAGCTGCAGCAGCGTTAGGAAGCAGGCCCTAGGGGACCCCTAGACCTGGCCACTTCAGAAGCTCCACTTGGAGCTAGAGAGAAGCACCTTGGTACTTTTCAGAGCAGAGGGAGGCTCCAGATCAGCCACGGCTCTGGGAGCTCACATGAAGTCCTGGCTGTGTGTGACAACAAGGGAGGCTGCTTCAGTATTTCCACAGACAGGACATTCCAGAGAGGTGACCCAATAGCACTGCCCCCTTCCCGCCCTTCCAATTTCTTTGTCACACTGAGTGAACACAACTATTTTTTCCCTTTTTGAGACACTTCTAGAGCCTATAAATCACAATATTGAGATCTGCTGTGGCCAAGAAAAGAAGGGTTTGGAAAAAGGACAGAAGTTCAGGAAAGATGCCATTCCTATTGACTTACGCCTAAAACCAAGGCTCCAGACATCTCCAAAAATTTACTGGCCCAGAGAAGAGAAGGCTCTGGAAAGACCTCAGTGCAATCTTCCAGTACTTAAAGGGGGCAGATAGTGATAGAACAAGGGGGTGGAATGAGATAAGCTTGAGTTCCCTTTCAGCTGATCCATTCTGTGGTTCTGTGAAACATGCCAATCCTTCCAGGGCTATCCCAGAAGACTGAAGCAGCCATCTGCATCTCCAAGGACCCTGCCTGTCACTTAGGGGTTTTGGCTACCAGGATGCTGGGGGATAGCTAAAGAATTGGTTTTCAGACTGCCTTAAAAAAAGGCTTCATTCAAAAGCTGTGTGGCAAGAGCAGGATGACTCTTCTTGCAGGGTTGGGTTTGGGGAAGGTCCTTGGGGTCTCTGGGACTAGAAAGACCAAAATGGCACTGCTGTGCCACAAGCAAGGCTGAATAGTCCCAGGCAGAGGTGGCCAAACCCCCTGGGCTGCCCAGGTCTTCTCTGTAGCCTTGTGCCAAGGCAAACAGATCACTCATCCTGGAGCTGCAACAGTGCCTACATGGAGGGAGACGTAGACCCAAGGGCAGGGTCTGGCATGGCCCACACTTGCAGGCTGGCTGCAGGCAGCCCTGGCTAGGGGAACAGCTTCTTCTCCAGTACTGGAGAGCTGGGGACAAACCTGCCTCAGCACTTAGAGGTTGCTCTCTCATTGGTCCCTGGCAACATGGAAACAGCATCACAGGCACCAGTGCCACATGACTCCGAGAAGCCTGGTAGATGTAATGTTATGGAGCACCTGTACAGCCAATAAGCCACTTCATGTGCTCACAAAGGGCGGTTGGTTGGGTGTGCTGCCCCAAGCGGGTCATGTCCTGCCACCTGGCTGTGTGTTACACCTCTGGGCTTCCTGCAGCCTGAGGTCAGTGATGGCTGACTCACACTCCAGGACTACCATGTCCTTACAGATCAAGAATATGAGCCTTGATCTGCTGCTCTCTGGTGGTGGCTCTGGTTGCCTCTGCATCTGTCCCAGGCAGGGGTCCTTATGTCTCATTCCCCATGTGAGATATTTCAAGACCAGGCTCTTTTCTGAACATATTTTCTCCTTATACTCACTTGATTCTCCACTGGGACAGTCATAAGGAATTAAGAAATCTTGATGAAATATTCCTGAGTGTGTTCTTCAGGGTTGCTCCTCCCCAGAACCAGCCTCCCCCTTGCCCACAGCTCCATGATATATCTTCTTGGGACTGAGTCTCACAGGCTCACCATGAGGAGGTATTTCTTGAGAATGCTGCACCTTCTGTGTGCAAAACATCAAATGCTTTCCCACCTGTAATAAGTATCACTAGTTCCTGTTCTTTTCCATTATTTTTATAGCTGTTCATAGACTTTTCTCTGATGCAGAGCTGGCTGAACTACCAACATCCTTCTTCTATTCCCTCCTTGCTTTGCACAAGCTCAGATATGAAAGCTGCAGACTGGAGACCATCTGTGTAGAGAGTGATAGTCTCATGCCAGGGTTGGCTTTGCTTCTTGTCCAGACGGTTTATGTAGGAAAGAATTGAAAAGTCGTGTGGTCAGGAGTCTTCCCTACCCAGATGTGACTCTGCTAAATGTCATACTGGATTTCTAATCCTTGCTGCTATGCCTAGTATATGGCAGGCAGCCTGAACTGCTGCATTAAAATGCCCTGTCCACACACAATGAGATTGCTAGCACTCCATTTAGCATTTCACACATGGTCTCCAATTCACTTTGAAGATGGAAGATTAATTTATCCACTGCAAAGCCAGTATGAACAGGTCCTTATCCTGCAGCAAATGCTTCCACAAGCATCTTGTGTTGCTCTACTGGCTCTGTGATGTACTTTCCTACTTTTCCCATTTCTGGAGGTCATTCTCCTAAGTCTTGACTTCAGTAACTGAACTGTGGTCAGCTGCAGCTCCAGCATGTGTAGAGGTCACAAACCAGCACTTTGTTCCTCGTGACCCAGTTACAGCTGACAGCTGCACTCTGATCCAACTATTGCCTTCCATGATATTCCTTCTCCCTCCTCAGTGGTATGATGCCATACACAGAAATCTTACAATAACCTTTCACAAAAGCCCTGATATTTCTCACAAGTCATGCCCACATTTGGAGGCCCCTCATGCTGTGTATGGTCTCTCAAGAAGCCACTCTGTCTGCTACCCAAACCGCGCCCCATTCCTGTGCCCACTCCAGCAGCTGTGATGCAAGACACAACAAACAGCTGTCACAAAGTAAAACCTCCTGATCCCCCTGCAGCGTTTATATTTTGTTCTTATACACTTACACTTTGTCAGCCTGCAAATTAGCAGGTTGTTGTTACAACGCTCCTTCTCCGCTCCCAGTACCTGCTGTTTCCTGGCCCCACATACACAGGGTAAAGTGAATCAGCAGAATGATGAAGGATATCAGCAATATCCACCAAGACCACAAAATGGATCAATGTCTCCAGCTGATGTTACAAAAACTCCTGAAAATTCTTACAATGCTCCTGCTGAGGACTTCCCAACCCACCTCATGGAAACAGCAGGTACTGCCAGACTGGTCACTGTGGAAACACCACAGAACACACAATTCTATAACTGCCAAACCATAGTTTGGGTCCCACTGGAAGCAAAGAAAATCAGGCTGCTAGTCCCTGCAACTAATATGTGCAATGGGCACCATTGCTCCAGATTCCTGTAATAACCACATCCCATGGCTAGCCTGGTGGTTCAGAGAAGGACATGACCTCTCAGAGGCAGCAGGGAGCTCCAGCTGGTCCAAAACTCATCAGCTACAGCTCAACACCAGACTGGGGTGGCTCACAGCTGAGCCCTGTGTTGGGCAGAGCTTGCACCAACATGCTGCATGCTGTTGCTCCTACCCCTGAATCCTATGGCCTCCAGTTCCTGCATTTTTCTCCTTGTTTCAGGGAAGTACTTGGTCAAGAGACATCCACCTCCTATCAGTTATGAGCACCCAAAAAGCATGTTGTGCTTCATCTGTCTGCATACCTGGGAGCTGGTGCCTGTTTGTTCCAACAGTCAAAGCCCAGCAGCTTGATCCCAGCTCTGCCACAAACTTGGGAGAGTGAGGAGAGTAGGGCCAGCCCCTTGTGTGCTATGATGGCAGTCCTGCAAAGATGTAGCCCTTAGTCGGGGGGCTAACACTCTCTGCCTGGTGGATTTCCGGACTGTCAACCCAGCAGTCCTCTGTGAATACTGCTGAGTCCTGGGTGCAGGGCAGGACATTGCTCCACAGCAGGGACCACGTGATGGGCCTGAAACCCTTTCAGTACTATGAAACTGGCAACACCTTTGGCATCCAGAGAGAAGGCAAGCTGCTCCACAGGCAGAGGCTTCAGAGAGCCTCAGGGAGGAGCTGGCATGGATGAGCCCCAGATGTGGCACACAGCCCACACTGCCTGCTCCCTACCACACCGGGTACTCTGGGAGTCCCACGAGCTCTGATATTGCAAGGCCTCTGTTGAAAGGGCTCCCCCTTCCTGGCACGTGCCCCCTTCTCTGCACAGCTGATGCCTGCGGGCAGGGAGGCTTGGCTTCTGCCGCCAAATTGTCCCATTCTCTTCCCATGTGTGTTCTTCCATATTCCTCATTCTCAGTGGATAAGTCTGTCATATGAAAAGCTTTTTCCAGGACTAACCAAGGGTAGATTTCCTTTTCTCCCCATTTCTACATCAGTAGTTGGATTAAGGCCTTAGCTACATGGAAACAGAGGGCAGAGTGAAGGCAAGCCCTTGTCATGGCCAGAGCCTGAATCACATAATCAGCAAAGAATTAGATCTCTGTGAGGTGGAGGAAGTACTGTCTTAAAGCAAAATATTTAGATTCTCTGCAATACTGGCCAATTACAATGTTTTTCTTCAAATGAAACACTTATAAGAACATTGAAAAAACACTTGAGAACACTATATACCAAAGCCCTGAGTCATCCCTGATGAAAAAGTGTTCTCTCATTTTTCAGGCAGCTACCCCATATAGAGTTTGGAGTTGGAATGACTTCTGGTGGCACTGAGGTGCACTGACAGGTCTGGTGGCTTGCGTCCCTGCTGCCTGGAAATACAGCAGGGTCACCTCCTGATTCTGGCAAGAGTCAACTCCCAGTTTGAACCAAATGCCTGGGTGTGTTGGAATGTGAGATGTGCTGCCTTGACTTCAAAGACCCTGGCAGCAGGCAGCTGGGGGAAGGGCCTGTGGGCAGCTCTTCCAGGAGAAGGTACTTTGTGACATTTCTCCTTCTTTCAGTCCTTCTGTGTGGAGGACTGCAGAAGGATGTGGATACAAATGAGACTCCTTAGAAGGTCTTTTCTGAGATTCTGATGAACTGAGACACTAATTTAAGCCACACTCACTGCTATCACATCAGGGGACTTATTTAGTGGTGGCAGGGGCCAAATCCCACTGCCCTGGGTGCAGAAGCAAGTCAAACCCATTCACATGGCCACAACAGATTTGGTGTCCTGCTCCTGCCTGCACCTGAGCTGATGCCCACCCTGGCTCGCAGCCTGAACCACATGCTTTGCTCTCTATTTTGTCCCCATTTCCCTGTGCCATATAAAC
Source organism: Sakesphorus luctuosus (assembly GCA_013396695.1). Classification (NCBI taxonomy): domain Eukaryota; kingdom Metazoa; phylum Chordata; class Aves; order Passeriformes; family Thamnophilidae; genus Sakesphorus; species Sakesphorus luctuosus. Next base: position 19,741 of record VWZD01008029.1, on the reverse strand, counting down.
AACCTACCCCAGTTCTTTCCCTCTTATGCTCAAGTTTTGCTGATTTTGCATCCTTGTTCAGTAATCACAGCCTTGGTGAGTGATTCCAGCTAGGCAGCACTGCCAACACTACCTCTCACACTTTTGTCTGGCTATTTCTTGCTGTTTGGTCAGTCCCAGGTCAGGGCTGGCCCCTCTTTCGTCTGGCAGCCACTCCTCCATTTAATCTCAGCCCTGGGCCAGACACCTGCCTGCAATTTTGCACTATTGTCAATATTGTCAACGCTAGTATTTTTCTACATTTCAGCCACTGCCACAGCTGCTACAACATCAAAACTGACTTTCTGCACAGAGTGGAGTTTCTGTTCCCTGGCTTTCACATACCCACTATCCCACATGCCTGTAGGAAACATGCCATCATCACACTCATATGAGCCTATGGATACTTTGCTCTTCCTTAAGTCAGGTTAGGTGGTGAGGGAGGAGAGAAACAGTTTAGGAGAAGCACACAGGCAAAGCCACTTTGACAGAACACAGTTCTTTGTGTTTTTAAAATATTTAGGCTCACATGAGAAAAGAACATGTATTCTGCAGATCGTCAGTGCAGGACAAAAAAGGGGAGCTCAAGATGTATTGAACAAGCATGGCGACATCTCCACACATCCTCCAAACTGGAGACTGATGGGATTTACAGGATTGATGAGGACTGGTCAAACAAGACGATCCAACTGTGCTGATAAACTTTTCCTGAGTTTGTTTCTCTTAATGAAAATAACCATGTTTCGATGAAACATCTGAGTGATGAAAAGAAATAACTTGAGGGTGAAGTTGCCAAAAAAAATGCCACTGCCCCACATATTCATTTTCTTTGGCTTTCCAAGAACATCCAGGCTTCCTGACAGCCTCAGCTCAGGCTAGGGACAGTCTCTGGAGCTGCATACTGACAGAGTGCTGACAGCTTTTTGCTATAGTACTTTTGCTCCTCACACCACCTCTTGACTGCCAGACTGATCAGCTTCCTGCAAACCACCACATGCCAGGGAAGATGTTATGCATGTGTGAAGTTCCCCTCATTCTCTCCCACCCAGCCAGTTAAGCCTTCGCATTGTCACCATCCTGTAAGGCAGGACAGTCCATGGTTCTGGTGCACCTTGCACCTGTCTAGAGCTAAAGCTAGAGGAGATTAATGCCTTCAGAGAAGACAAAAGACATTTGACACAAGGTGGCATTCCCAGTACACGATGGAGGAGCAGTTATCTATTGTGTGTCAACACTGTTTATGTTTTGATGGGAAGGACCTGCAGAGACTTGCTTCCAACCCACCACCTCCAACCATGCTCTGTGCCAGACATGGTGGAACAGCTGTTCGCCTCTTCATTCGTATCACAGATCAATCTACTTGGATGCTGCTTCCATGTGGCACCCAAGAGGTTTCCATAAACTTTTCACTACAAGATCATGTTTTTGGTTCCTTGCAAGTTGCCAAACTGAAACTACCTGAACTGCCCATGTCAGGCACATCCATTAGGCTGGGTTAAACAGACAGTCTGAACTGGACCAAACTTGAGAGATAACACAGTTCACACAATTCAAATAATGAGACACGGAAAACTATTTATTCATGAAAAGAATTAATTGTACTAGTTTAGTCACCTTGTTAAGAAGCCTGCACACCTTCTCATGTTGGTCGAAGCCACTAAAAATATCATGTAGTCACAGTTCAGAGCAGGAAGCCTCTGGGCTTGCGTCCTTTTCAGCATCCCCACGGAACACCATCCAACCTAGGCCAAACTTTCAATCTCTGACAAAATAATGAGTTCATGGCATCCATAACTTGATCAGCTAAATTCTTTTAAGATGCCACCACCTCTCCTTTTTTAGCATCTTCTCATGGGTTCTTCTGCCCGTCAGTCTTGCAAAGGCACAGAGTGTTTTCTGCGGTAGGCCTGAGGTGGTGACAATGTCATAATGTCCATGACTTTTTTTCCACATTGTTAATTCATTAATCAAACCTGGACTCAGGACAGTGGGAGCCCAACTGGCAGTAGGGGATTTTCCCCTTTCACCATCCACTAACAATTTTCTGGTTCTCACTGACTCCCTGCTCTCACCTACTCTTACCCTTTCAATTCTTCTGCAAACTCATTTACAAAGTAATTTCTGACATCCAGTGTCTCACTAAGAATTGTACCCATACTGAAACAGTGGATTTAAATCCATGGTATGACTTTCCCTGAAGACAAAGCAGCAAGAGGCCAACAGAAAAGGCACTAACTGAAAAGCACTACAGAAAAAGCCCCCGAACTGTTATGCCAGTATCTCCCACACATCTCTTGACTTTGAACATTGAGGTCTGCATGTCTTGTAAGAACTGACACACTAACTGCTCATTATATTACTATTCCAGAGAAGAAGAATGGCAGGATTTAGATCTCCCAGCATAGGAGAAAAAGACACTTCCATGAAGAGAGGTCTCACTTCATGACTCCATTACACTTAGTCAGCAAACTGCTCTGCTACTTGATGTGAATGATGGAGAGGCTTGGGCAGACGTGGCTACAAACACAAGAAACAGGGCTGCCCCCAGGTCACACAGGGAATAACTCCTTACTAGGAGGAGCCAAGAGAAAAACACTTCCTTCTAAATTCTTGACTTTGGGGTTTGTGTTCCTGCATTGTACTGAGTTGACACAGAGATGCAACTCATGCCCAAGAAATGTTTTGATGATTAATGCAGGCTCTTATCTGTGAGTGAAACTGGCATGCTCTGTTTAAAGAAGAACACTCATGCTGTTTGGAGGAAGAACCACTTCCTGGCAGAAGTTCCCATTTCTGCACAGGTAGATAATCAGGACTCATCACATGGCAGAGCCAGTGTGCAGCATAACATGAAGGAACAAACAAAAAAGCTGTGAGGCAACATGATGATTTTACAGCCCATTAAAGGAAAATGCTTTGAAATCCCTTCCATAAACTCAGGGCAATGGAAAAGAGATCCATGTCACTTTGGTTATTGAGGCCTATAACTGCACCCAAACTTCTTAAGAGAAGTACCAAGGTGAACGCTCAGTAAAACAGCACTGATCTAGAACTTCAGCAGTTTCTGTCATGACATATACCAGGGACCTTGCACTCGAAGGCAATGCCATTTTTAACTTCAGAAAAATAAAGGATAAAAGGACCAGTAAGCCCCTGAGGATTACTAGTGATCTCTCAGATTTATTTTTCACTGCCTGCAGATGATTTCACTCTGACAGAGTGAAAACTTCATTTCTACAATGCGAAGATTTACATTCCTTCATGTGCATAAACATAGACTAAAGCCACAAATAGTTAACTCAGAAGACCTTATGTGGGAGTGTGGAAAAGATACTTTGCTGCACTCATGGTACTTGTCTGGTGCAGAATCTAGTAGTTGCCACTATGGTGACTCACATATTCAGTACTGGCTTGGAAATCTAGTTTCTTAAAAAACAGGGGAGACAAAGAATAGTTGTTGACTCTAGGCCCACGCAGGTGTACAAGTAGTTACCTTCAACTTGCAGAACAATGGCCACATAAATAAACTACTCAACGACCTCAGGCTATGGACTAGACTTAGCGGAAAGAGGTTTAGCAAAACAACATGCCAGGGTAAGGACCCAGCAAACATCACATGGGACTGCACAGGAACTCTCACACCACAGCCTAGAAACATGGACTTTGACCAGTGTGGAATCAAGACTAATTTTACAAGAGGATTTGGGGATCATTTCAGAGTAAGAAACTCAGCCTTGGGGTTAAAGAAGCGCAGTACTGTTTGCCTTAAGCTCCGCACGTACAGGCAGGACAAACCAACCCACAGGTCATTTATCAGGAGAGTTACGTGCACCAGAGCAAACTGCTGCCTTCTACTGCACTGAGAGCCTTCAAGGGTGAGGGGGTACTGCCCATGTCACCTGAGCAGCCAGACTTGTTTTGCCTATTATTGTAAGAGATTTTGCAGGGATATTGCTAATATGATATGTGTATAGATACACATAAGAGATATTGCAGAGATCCTGGTGCTGAACAGAGGGAAATCGTGCCGGTAGCAGAAGGGCAAAAAAGGGGAAGTTGCCTGTCATAACCAGTATAACTGAAAGATTTACAACTATTTAAACAAAGTCTGGGGAGAGAGTTTCTAAGATAAAACCGCTGCCCCAAAACAGGATAAATGTGAATCTGCAGTGGGAAGACTTCCATCTCCAGAGTACTGAGGAATTCAGCAGTTTGCAGCAGCAGTATGTAGGCCAAACAAGACTATTATCTCTCCATTCTTGGACAGAGAAGTTCCTACTTTCAAAGCATAGCTCTGCCATGGCCAAGGCAGAGCTGTGGTGTGATCCAAATGCTGCTTTGCAAAACGTAAATTCGTTTCATTACATCTTGGGATAAAGTCTGGCAGTTCAGAGAGCCAGCAAACCAAGATATAATCCTTTCTAGACTTGGGCAAAAGAGACCAAAGATTAGAAGTCAGTAACATGTCTGAAATCTAGCGCAGAACTGCTATGGAAAGAATTAAATTTTCATTTCACTTCTGTCAAAGAAAAAGACACAGAATTCAGCACCACCAAATGGCAGGATGGAAATGAGCAATTTCCTGCCTGGGACTGGCCAAATGAAATGGAACTGCCAAGTACTGGTCTTCTCCCAAGGGACACATGAAAAGGACTGGCATCCAGCCAGCCAGCTCTTGGAACAAGTCCGATCCCAAGGAGCAACAAGGTGTCCAACTGCTCTGTTCCACAGCACTGCAGTACTAGGATGATGTTGTCAACCTCTCCAATGTCAGGAAAAGAACATTAGTTCCTCTCTGAAAGTAAGATGATGAGACAAAGTTCCTGCTAAGAGCAGAGATACCTAGAGTACCTACGAGGACCAGGCTGATGAGATGTGTAAGTTCAGTTTCACGTTCCTTGGGAACATGTATCTGGTTAGCTACTTTGCCCTTACACTGATGAGATTTATATTGCTTTTGACCATCTGCTGCTTATACTGACTGCATTGAGACAAAATAAAAGCTGAGCACAACAGATGATGCTACAATCTTTAAAAGACTCATCTTGATTATTGTCATAAACCTAATGACACCTAAGCACAGTTTTTGCCAGTAATTTTGCTAATTCTTTCATGCAGCTTTGATGTTACGCTGTGCACAGCTTGACAGAGATAAGACCTAAAAGAGTCACTGCATGTGTGTAACACAGTGATTTTTCTGATGCTTGCACAAGGACACACAGAGAAATTCGCATCAGCAAGAAGGACAAGACTTGCTGGCCTGAAGGAATCTTTAGAAATGAACAGGCTGAACTGAGGATGAACAGAACTAAATGCTGCACTAGAAGTGAAGTTCTCAGGCCAAAGCTGCAGATTTGTCAGCTCAGGCTCACACTCTGCTGTGGATGAGGGACAAAAAACTCAAATATGAAACTCAGGTTTTAGCCATTCACCAATCAGTTAACAGATTTAACTTTTCACCACCTAACTCAGACACTGCAGAATTATGAAATGATTTTGATTGCAAAGGACCTTAAGGCTCATCTTGTTCCATCCCCTACCATGGAAAGGGACATGTTCCACTAGACCAGGTTGCTCCAAGTCCCATCCAACCTGGCCTTGGACACTTTCAGGGATGGGGGAGACATGGCTTTTCTGGGCAACCTATGCCACTGCCTGACCACTCTCACAGGGGAGAATGTCTTCCTAATATTTTATCTACTCTACCCTCCTTTAGTTCAAAGCCATACCCCCTTGTCCAAAGTCCCTCTCCATCTCCCTTGGAGTCCCTGCAGGTAGTGAAAGGCTGCACTAATGTCGCCCTGGATCCTTCTCTTCCCCAGGCTGAATAATCCCAACTCCTATAGTCCTATAGCTTTTTTATTTCCCTGATAGATTAATTTTATTCTTGGAAAATCTCCAGATAAAATTAAAGTGCTTCGTTATTTCATGAAACCTTTATCCCCTGTGATGCCCTATAAATAATCAATCAAATAATATTTATTGTTTATAAATTTGCAATCTTGTATGTTTCATTCTTGCTGGACATTCTTCAAGAAGGAATACACCACATCAATTTCTGCACAGACTGAATTCCTTCAAATTTTGGATCTTTAGTTCAGATTCCTATTATCCAAGACACAGCCATGCTGTTTCAGTGTCCATTTCAGAAGGAGAACTGGGTGTGGTTTTCCACTGGGCAACTCAGGTGTTCAGCAAAGTATTCCTGGCCTTCAAGTCTCCTGGGGTATGTGGGGGCAAGGTATGTCCAGGACACGGGGAGCACAGCTCCTGAGCTCAATCCCTTCGCATTTCAAAATGAAAGAAAACCATAGAATTGACGCAAGAATGACTTTCTATATAGTCTATACTAATGTTTTNAACATGTCTGAAATCTAGCGCAGAACTGCTATGGAAAGAATTAAATTTTCATTTCACTTCTGTCAAAGAAAAAGACACAGAATTCAGCACCACCAAATGGCAGGATGGAAATGAGCAATTTCCTGCCTGGGACTGGCCAAATGAAATGGAACTGCCAAGTACTGGTCTTCTCCCAAGGGACACATGAAAAGGACTGGCATCCAGCCAGCCAGCTCTTGGAACAAGTCCGATCCCAAGGAGCAACAAGGTGTCCAACTGCTCTGTTCCACAGCACTGCAGTACTAGGATGATGTTGTCAACCTCTCCAATGTCAGGAAAAGAACATTAGTTCCTCTCTGAAAGTAAGATGATGAGACAAAGTTCCTGCTAAGAGCAGAGATACCTAGAGTACCTACGAGGACCAGGCTGATGAGATGTGTAAGTTCAGTTTCACGTTCCTTGGGAACATGTATCTGGTTAGCTACTTTGCCCTTACACTGATGAGATTTATATTGCTTTTGACCATCTGCTGCTTATACTGACTGCATTGAGACAAAATAAAAGCTGAGCACAACAGATGATGCTACAATCTTTAAAAGACTCATCTTGATTATTGTCATAAACCTAATGACACCTAAGCACAGTTTTTGCCAGTAATTTTGCTAATTCTTTCATGCAGCTTTGATGTTACGCTGTGCACAGCTTGACAGAGATAAGACCTAAAAGAGTCACTGCATGTGTGTAACACAGTGATTTTTCTGATGCTTGCACAAGGACACACAGAGAAATTCGCATCAGCAAGAAGGACAAGACTTGCTGGCCTGAAGGAATCTTTAGAAATGAACAGGCTGAACTGAGGATGAACAGAACTAAATGCTGCACTAGAAGTGAAGTTCTCAGGCCAAAGCTGCAGATTTGTCAGCTCAGGCTCACACTCTGCTGTGGATGAGGGACAAAAAACTCAAATATGAAACTCAGGTTTTAGCCATTCACCAATCAGTTAACAGATTTAACTTTTCACCACCTAACTCAGACACTGCAGAATTATGAAATGATTTTGATTGCAAAGGACCTTAAGGCTCATCTTGTTCCATCCCCTACCATGGAAAGGGACATGTTCCACTAGACCAGGTTGCTCCAAGTCCCATCCAACCTGGCCTTGGACACTTTCAGGGATGGGGGAGACATGGCTTTTCTGGGCAACCTATGCCACTGCCTGACCACTCTCACAGGGGAGAATGTCTTCCTAATATTTTATCTACTCTACCCTCCTTTAGTTCAAAGCCATACCCCCTTGTCCAAAGTCCCTCTCCATCTCCCTTGGAGTCCCTGCAGGTAGTGAAAGGCTGCACTAATGTCGCCCTGGATCCTTCTCTTCCCCAGGCTGAATAATCCCAACTCCTATAGTCCTATAGCTTTTTTATTTCCCTGATAGATTAATTTTATTCTTGGAAAATCTCCAGATAAAATTAAAGTGCTTCGTTATTTCATGAAACCTTTATCCCCTGTGATGCCCTATAAATAATCAATCAAATAATATTTATTGTTTATAAATTTGCAATCTTGTATGTTTCATTCTTGCTGGACATTCTTCAAGAAGGAATACACCACATCAATTTCTGCACAGACTGAATTCCTTCAAATTTTGGATCTTTAGTTCAGATTCCTATTATCCAAGACACAGCCATGCTGTTTCAGTGTCCATTTCAGAAGGAGAATTGGGTGTGGTTTTCCACTGGGCAACTCAGGTGTTCAGCAAAGTATTCCTGGCCTTCAAGTCTCCTGGGGTATGTGGGGGCAAGGTATGTCCAGGACACGGGGAGCACAGCTCCTGAGCTCAATCCCTTCGCATTTCAAAATGAAAGAAAACCATAGAATTGACGCAAGAATGACTTTCTATATAGTCTATACTAATGTTTTTAATAAGTACGGGCACGTTCTGGCGCATCTTCTGTGACTCTCAGAGCTTTCAGCAGCACCTCAGGACTGGCATCCGCCGAGTTCCGCGCGGAGCCTCCGGAGAGGTTCAGAGCCGGGATCCTTCCATCCAGCTGCGTACCGGGGCCGCTCCCGCTCCGCTCCGGTACCCTGCAGTCACCGTCAGCCAGCGCACCCACTCCCCGCGGGCCCCGCGGCGGTCGGGCCCTCCCGCTCCGGCGGGTTCACCCAAGGCTGAGCTGATTCCCGCTGCTGGGTGGCCCTACCACGCGGCCTGCGGCCCGGCCCGGCAACCCTGGGGAGGCCGCAGCGGCCGCTCCCGAGACGCTGAGGCACTTGGGCTGCCGCCAGGGCGGAAGTCCCGTGAGGGTGTTCCTAGGCTGGGTGGAGGAGGGCTCGGGAGGGGTGAGGGGGTCCCGGGGGGGACGCGCGCGCCGAGCACTCACCATCAATCATCATCAATCATCATCATCATCAATCATCATCATCATCATCATCGCCATCGCCACCGCCACTCCCTCCCGGCAGCGCGCGCCCGTCACGCGGCGGCGCAGAGCCCGCATTGGCTGTCC
>VWZD01008029.1:0-10752 GCA_013396695.1 Sakesphorus luctuosus | reverse complement strand
ACCCGCTTGGGGCAACGGGTCAGCGTGGTGCGCCCGGCCGAAGCCGCGCGCCCCCTGCCTCTGTCCTGGGCTCCTCTGGGTCCCTCCAGGCCCGGCTGTCGCTCTGCGGGCGGGTCCGCTGCTCACGGAAAGCCGGTGTGTGGGGATGGAAGGCCCAGGGGGAACGAAGGGGCCCCTTGGGCAGCCAGACCCCTGTGACCGTGTCTCTGCGGAGCAGGGTGACCGCTGCCGTGCCCTCCACTATCCAGCTGCGGCATCTGGCTGCGTGTATGGCTGGATGTGTTGTGCAGGTTTATTTTCAGCAGGAATATGACAGTCTTCTTCCAGTCAGATTTTTGCATGTCACTGATGAATCCCCCTAAATAACACATTCTGTGAAGAGACAAAATGCTCATTTAAAATGCATTTCTTTTGAATACATGTCTACGAAATGGGAAGCACCACCATCAAGCAGGGCTTAGCAGGATCAGGCACCTCTTGAAACCTGCCTGCTGTTCCTAATGTAGTTGTCATATACAGAGGAGATGAAAAAAGCAGTTGTTCTGCCTGAACTGCTCTGGAAGAACAAAGTGGAACCGCACTTGGCATTACTTCATTTTGATCAGTTGGTGACTGGCCTAAGGTTGTCTGCTGTTGTTCTGTGGGAGAGTTGACTCTTAGCGTTAACCATCAATAGAAGAAGAAGTGAAGTGCAAGTTTATCCTTCTGTTTTCAATGTGTGAAGGACTACAGCGATTTGCAGCAGTCTAAAGATGGCACAGAGACATGGGCAACTCAATTTCAAAATCGATCTGTCTAATTCTATCAGTGACAAGACACATCTGCAAGAGTAGTTAAGACTAATCTCACTTGGGTATGCCAAGAGCATTATGATCCATTTCTTTTCAGGATCAGAAAAGTAATGGGCTTTTGCTCAGGACAATAAACCTAGTAACAGCTCCATGTCACCTTTGGGTCTGTGTCCTGTGGCTTTGCTCTCTGGCCCAGCGGGTAGCAGTTGCATGTTGAGTGAACATCTGGTGTCTGAAGATGAACACTACTGAGTCATGTTCTAGTGCCGTTGTTGATTTGTGAATTTCTGATGTCCAGTTGCAGAAGACAATCTTTTCTACGGATTAGAAGATTGTATGGCAGAGCTCAGTCAGCAGTTTCCCTTCAGAACTCCAGAACTCTCGTCTGTCTTTCTAAGAAGATAACATCGGTGCTGCAGAAAAAGACTGAGGTGTTGCTCAAGTGTATTAAAGCTACTTGCTGTTGCCATCGTGCTTATGCTGCTGGTTTGCTTACAGTGTGCTGCATGTCTACAGTGATACCTGCATAATGGAATTGTCATGCTGGAAGTTCTTGGATAAGCCAAAGCCAGGGCTTGTCCATCATGAGCAAAGAGCCTTCTGAGGTTATGGGAATCAGTGCTTCCCTAAGAATGGGAATGGAAACAACCTTTCTGCTCCTCCAATTCAAAAAATGACAAACCCCCAACCAATCCTCAAAGCAGCCCAGAACCAGTCTAGGAGTTTTCATAGAGGAGGCTGGTCTTCTGTTCTCTCTTGCCAAGGAAGACCATCCCATCTCAGATAAATTCTAGTTCAATGCTAGAAGTGTTCTAATAATCAAGGAGGTAGAAGTTCTTTAAATTGCAGTTAAAGACCAGCTGTCTAGCTGTTAGGGGTGCAGAAGGAAACCATGCCTTTTTTTTTTCTCCTTTTTTAAGACCTTCTTTAGGAAAAGTTTTGGTATGTCTAACCCAGAACACTCAGTCTGAAGTGCTTTACAGGAGGCTGCAAGTCCTTAAATTCAGGGGCCAGATCCAGGTCTCCTGTAAAGCACTTCAGACTGAGTGTTCTGGGTTAGACATACCAAAACTTTTCCTAAAGAAGGTCTTAAAAAAGGAGAAAAAAAAAAGGCATGGTTTCCTTCTGCACCCCTAACAGCTGAGCCCAAACAATGTGTGTCTGTATATTTTGAATATTTGCAATCAAAATTTGAAAGAGTTTGTTAAAAGTTGAACACCTGAAATTGTCTTCTAGCAGTAGGTAGCCTTCAGCTTGTGATGGACCTTGAGTAGTTTTCTGTAACTAGACTTGTCCCATTGAATACAGCTGGAGGGGAAGAAGGTCACTCGAATAGACAGACTTCAAGATGACTTGAGTGGTGAACTTGAGAAAAACTAGTAAAAATAGACCACAAACATCTCCCCACCTTTCAAATTCTACTTCTTGTGCTTGTTTTCTGTTCTGGCGTGAAATAGAGTGCAGTACTAAGAGGACAGCTTGTGTTCCTAACACATACCCAAAAAACATATTTTCCCTAATGTGATGTCCTTTAGAACAAAAATGAAGTCTTATATCTCTCATTAGTAATTAGGTACTTGTCTGATTATATGGGGTCCAGAGTCAAATTGGGTTCAATCAGGGGTAATCTTGTAGGAACCCCTCACAAAAAACCATTTCTTTCCTCAGGACATTATTCCAAATGATTGTTGGTAGATATGTCCAGTCATCTTCTAGAGCAGTCTGACTTGACCTTTTGTAACCTATGTTTCAATAAATTGGCAGCATTGGACTCTTCAATTTATTTCCTGACAAGCCTGTACGCCTGCATGGAGCTGGTTTGGATAGAAATTAGAAGTTGTGGAAAGGGCTGAGCCAGTCTGTATTTGCCAAGATGAGCTATTCCTGAGACTATGGATATTGACAACACTTCCCTCTCTTCCACGTGCTTCATCTGTTGTATGACCAGTCATAGTTTTATGTCAAATGCTCTGATGCCAGTTGCTGTTGCCTCTGATGATGCCCAGCCTAACTTACTTCAGGGTTTTCCAGGTTACCTGCAAGCTTTGATAGACTTCACTTAGCCAACAGCTTGCCTCATGTTTTTTAAACTTGTGTTTCAAGTAAAGTAATCCCAAACTATTTTGGGAGGTGGGAGAAATTATCATTATTTGGTCATGCTGAATGTGAACTATTTCAAGCACTCTTGACTGTAAGACAAGACCGTGGGATTTGTTAAAGATTAGTTGATTGAATCAGGCCAAAGCACTTCATGTGACTTTAGTTAGATACTGACAAGTGTGTTGAGATTCATAAACTGAACAGAAGATTTTTACAAGTGTGTATTAATTTTTGTTAATGATAAATAGCTGGAGTGAATTTCACTTGGTTGTAGCATGGTTTCCCTTTGCATTTGTCAGCACGAGAGGTTGCGGTTCTGGGAGATGTTCAAGTTCAGTGTGGTGTCAGACTATGTGGATGTGTTTTCTCTTGCCTCTCTTACCATCTACTGCTGTCTTACCTGCTCTTTTGTTCTAGCATCTTTCTTTAAAAATCTCTATTTGTGTCTTATTGGCATCTTTCCTTACTTTGAAGAATTCTTTCAATTGTGGAGTAAAATCTGCTAATGAAATGTAATTACTAATGCTAAAGCATCCATTTACTTATGGGTTACTTCCTAAATAAACTGGGATATTGATTTGTGGAGCCAAATAGGTCATAAGCTCAAGAGTGTGTGAAATATGTGATCATCCCACACAGTTGCTCTCTCACCATGGGGTGGAATGGGGAAGCGAATTAGAGAACAGTTAAAAAATTGAAGTAAAGTTAGATATGGTAATAAGAGGAAAAAGAGATGAATAAACCCCAAGAAAGACAAGTGATGCCCAATACAATTGCTCAGCCTCTGCTGACCTGTGCCCAGCCCAACCTGCAGCAGTGATGGGCCCCTCCTGGCTGGCTCCCCGCAGTTTATACACTAAGCAGGACATTCTGTGGTATGGAATATCCCTCTGGTTTGGGTCAGCTGCCCTGGCCATGCTCCCTCCCAGCTTCCTGTACAGCTGACTAGCAGAGCCTGAGGCACTGAAGAGTCCTTGACTTCCCATATGCATGGCTTGGCACCAGCAAAAAGTTGTCGACATTATTCTCACGCTAAATCCAAAATACATTACTGTATCAGCTACTGAGAAGTAAATTAACTCTATCCCTGCTGAAACCAGAACAGCAGGAAGTCTTGCTCAAAGGAAAGAGCACTTGGATTGCGTTTCTGTTGAAGCTTTCTGTTTGGATAGATAGTCTTCCAAACACTATTCCCATCTGTCTTGTGTCTGCATGGGCAAGTGAGAGCTTGCAAAGATAGAAATCTCCGTTTCCACAGTTCTGGTGTTAAGGTTGAGGGCTGTTGTGTTTTATATCTGACTGTAGCTGTGTTGATGGGTTCAGTGTCATGACACTGAAGATGGATACAAAAGCTCATTTTGTGGTTATTGGTAGTGTAGACTGCTAGGTATTTTATGCATGGGAAGTACCTATGTGTCTCTTCTTGGAAAGCTGAAAATAGGAATAAGTGTCTTCTGTTGGGTCACCTGTTCACCTTTTTGTGTAATGGTGAGAACAGGTTGGTTGTGAGGGTTTTGTGCAAACTGAAACATTGATAAAAGCAGTTTCTGAGGCCTTGATCTCTTCATAGAACATCCTAGATGGGAAGCAAATCCCAGCAGCTGTTTCTTCAGGTCTTGCAGCAGCTGTTAATATTGTGCTCAATATGCCTCATCTAAGTTTGAAATAATTGTTAGATTTTGAAGCCAGGTTGCCAGTTTGGGCACTAAGTGGAGATACAGCATTTATGTTGGCAGACAATATATTGTAATTATTTTTATTAGCTCCTTAAGGTTTTCTCGCCATGTATTTTTTTCAATGTTGAGGCACAGAACTAATGGCTTCCAAATGGATGCTGCTTCTAAGAGCTGTCAGTTAAGTGGCGGGAAGCTGAACATGGCTCTTGAGATTGTGCTGAAGTGGCAGCTGGGTTCATGATTTTAGCGTTGAGTTGAGAAGGTGGTGTGGTACAGTGATGTCAGAAGACTCTTTCTCTGGATTAGCAGCAGTTGCAGCTATTGGAAATCTCCCAGGATCCTGAAGCTTTTTCCTGTCAGAAGTAACTGCTACAATGAAACTTAGTATGTGGGAAAGACTGACATTCTGCACAGTATTGTTCATGTCTTGTTGCCCAGAGCAGCGGTAGCTACCCGTTACTTGGAAGTGTTGGAGACCAGCTTGAGTGGGGCTTGGAGCAACCTGGTCTCTTGGAAGGTGTCCATGCCCATGGCAGGGGCATTGGAACAAGATGAGCTTTTTAAGGTTCCTTCCTACCTGAACCATTCTGATTGTTTGATAACCCTCACCTGTCCATGTTTGCATACAGACAGTGTTTAGTTGCTCTAAGAAGACTTGTCAGTGTGGGGAATTTGGATTTCCATTAATTATTGACGGTGTCATGGGCTGGTTCATTGGGCCCGTTGTGTTCTCAGTTGTGTCTGTACCTGTCATATATTTGAGACCATACTGAGCTGTGGTTTGGGGCAGCCTGGCTGCTGCTTGGCTGCCTCTGGCAGACAGTAAATCACTAATTCCTAGTCTACTGTCAGCCAGACCATAATGTTGTAGACATTTGACTGGATTTGTTTAAAATGTGGTTGAAATTCTTGTTTATTTAAAGGTCTCTCTTTTTAAGCGTTGCTGTAACCCTGCTGATTTTTGTGTTTCATTGCAGAACTACTCATGAGTTCTTGTTCGGTGCCCTTGCTGAACTTGTAGATAATGCCAGGTATGTTCCTGAGATTAATTCCCAAGGTAACGTTCGTTAAGATCTAATTCATCTGACTATCAGCTGATCTTGAGCAATTTTTGCTTCTAGTAGACTTAACAGAAAACACAAGATATAGAAGATGTTGCTGAAATTTAGTACGACTATTTCACTTGCTCCTACTTCATAAAAAAATTGTTCCTGGAAAAATACATTTGATTAAATCTTAGAACGACTCAGATTGGTGAGAAAATTAATACGAGATACAAGATAGATTTAAAGAAAAAATCAGTTTGCCTTTTTGTGTAAAGAAATTGGAAAAATAAAAGATTACTGGAGCTGTGACACTTGTGATACTTGAATAATCTTTGATTCATAGTATTAAACTTGGCAATAGGATGACAATGAAATCAGAAGTGAGATGCTGTAAAACAGAGCAAGAACAGTTAAAGGAGTTTTGACACTCGAGGAGACTTGGTCTTTGGAATTTGCAATTATTGGGCCACTGTTCTCACGTTTGCATGGGGAATCCGTGCTACAGCAGTGTCCCAAGCCTTGTGTGCTTTTGTCTTGAGCTGGATGAATACCCTCAAGAGACATTACGGAAATATTTTGGGATTGTTTTCTCTCAAACATGACTTGTCACACTGTCGTCCATGACGTAAGGAGTTGAAACTGGGGGATTTCTGTGGAGGAAAACCTCTGTGTACAGAATCAGTTCTGTGCAGGCTGCTGCCGTGTTCACTGTTGCTACAGGGTAGTGAAAAGTATGGTCATTGGGGTGGTTTCCCCTTGACCCCTTCAGCTACAGAGTGGTTATCCTCTGGGAAGGAGGCAGCTGGGCTGGAGGTACAAAAATGAGGCAGTGGCTTTGGCATTTATCGAGTGGGGTTCTGGTACGTTATGGATGGACTCCTCTGGTCAGCGAACCAAGGCTGGTTTGAGAAGGGGGCAGTAGCGCTGTACATGCCATGCTTTCAAATACAGAGGAGGGTGTAGTGTGTGAAGGGCTTCACTTCAATGGTCTTGTAATGACACAGTTTCCTGTTACAACCTTGAATGTGGTGGGATGGAGCTTTTTGTGGAGCTACTAAACCTTTAGTAGACAGCTTGACAGAAAAACTATAGGTGGTGTTTGTTCATACAGGAGGGAGCACAGAAGTTTGTGCTTGTTTGACCCCTGGCCCCCATATGACTTCGGTTAAAAAGCCAGTGATACTCCCTGTCACCAGATCTGGTTGTGTGCCAGCAATGTCTTGTGCTGGTGTTCAGATTCAAGTAAGCAAAAAGTAGGACAACGTGTCTTTTAATTTTCTGTCAGTGCTGCCTGTGGGGCCTCTGTGGGCTTTGATCTGTGCAGCCAGTTATTTTGGAAATGATTGCATGTACCTGGATTTTAGTTTCATTTCTCTTTGACATTTGAATAACAATTCTGTTTTTATTGCTTTGTAGAGATGCAGATGCCACAAGAATAGACATTTATACTGGTAAGTCATTCCTGCTGCCTCCTTGCATGTGAGCAATTAAGTCAGTAGTTAACTTGGATTTAGGCTGCAAATGTGTGTTGTACCTGATAGAGTAAGAGTTTTAGGCCCCTTATGAGAAGAAAGACATTGAGGGTCTGGAGCATGTCCAGGGAAGGTCAGGGGACCTGGGGGAAAGTCTGGAACACAAGTCTGGTGAGGAGGAGCTGAAAGAGTTGGAGGGGCTCAGCCTGGAGAAGAAGAGGTTTAGAGGAGACCTTCTTGCTCTCCACAACTCCGTGACAGGAGAGTGGAGCCACGTGGGGGTTGGGCTTTCTTCCAGGTAAGAAGTAAATAGGAAAGTTATTATTATTATTGAGGAAATAGCCTTAAGTTGTGCCAAGGGATGTTTAGGTTGGGTACTAGGGAAAATTTCTTCACTGAAAGGATGGTCAGACATTTGAACAGGCTTCCCAGTGCAGTGGTGGAGTCACCATCTGCTCAGATTTAAAAGATGTTTAGATGTGTTGCTTAGGGATATGATTTCATGAACTCAGTTTTGTTAGGCTTTTGGTTGGGCTTGATGATCTCCAGGGTCTTTTCCAACATAAATAATTCTTATCTTTCTACCATTTTCCCTGTGTCCTAGTACCTGTTGTCTTGCAAAAAGGAGTACCTGTACAAATACCTCAGGGAAGCACTTAGGTCGGCCTTCACCTGAGGTCAGGTGAACTGAGTTACTGTTTTTACTGGATGCTTAAGAAATTGGCTGCCACAGTATGCTCTTGTACATAATTACATACAGTATGAAGTGCAGGAGAAGTTCTAAGTCATTCTGTAACAAAAAATCTTACAGCTTAGCCATGTTGGTGGTGTAGAAGTCCCGTTTGTTCTGTTACTTTTGTTGTTAACACTGATCCCATTTTATGAAACTTTTAACTGTTGCTTGTGGGAGCAGTGAATAACCCTTCTCTTGCAGAGCAGCGGGAGGACCTGCGAGGTGGATTCATGCTGTGTTTTTTGGATGATGGAACAGGAATGGATTCAAGTAAGTGACAGAAAGTTATGCTTGGATTTGCAAGCTGAGGTTTCATGTTACAAGCCTAAGCTGAATTTACGTCTTAGTTCTGTTGACAAGGGCGTGTTCTATGCCTGTATATGTATTCTGGCCCTGCAATGGCTCTTTCACACCTATTGTATATCAAACTATTCACCTCTTCAGTTGCAGGAAACTAATCTGGTCAAAAGTTGAGTTCTTGAAAACTACGTGTTTGTCTCTGAAGGTAGCAGATGTCTGTTGTAATGCTGCCAAGTTTCATGACAGTTTTTACGCTGTTGTTCCTTCTGCATTGCTGGTTTTGTGGCAGAGTGGGATTTAAGTATTGGCTATGTACTAAGCTGCTTCTTTTGACTGATCTTTCAGCCAAATATTGAAGTATTTTATTCTGTTTGTCTGAGATACTCAGTAAAGAAGATTGGCAACAAATACTATGTAATTCATGTTCTTTGACTGTCTAAATGCTTGCATCAAATTTTGATTAATTCTGTGTCTGAAAAAAAGAAGTTGTTTTTTTAGATATTATTTTTTTAATTTTTACCTAGGCTGTGAAATTACCCTTGCCCCTTTCCAGCACATCACTTTTCAGAATGCAAAATCAGTACGCAGTGTTGTTTAGCACTTTCAAGAAAGCCCTTCCTAATTTTCTGTGATCTCAGATATATTGTTTGATGCAGAGACTAACTCTGACCATCCTATCTTCATGGCTTCAGCACTAGGTATTCACAGTAAGGCTTGATGAGCATTTGAAAGTCACTGTACCAAGGGCAGCTGGGTAGAAGCTCTGTGTGCTGCACAAACGGCATGAGCAGCCTGTCAGCATGAACAGAAGCAGCTGAGGAGACTTTTATCTAAGCTCTCCACATGGGGCTCTCTTTGGTTCCATCCCTGGCTGTAGAGATCTCAGCTTTAGTTTCTCATAAGGCAGGTTTACCAGTTTTAAGGCTAGAGGCATCCTGAAGATCTCCTGTCTGACTTTAGGAGATGTCAGTAGAAAACTGCTTATTGGACTTTTCTGCCTTCATACAGACCTTCTTCAATAGAAATCAAAGAGCTGGGGAGTGTTTTGTTTTTGTGCATGATAGTTTTAATTAAGAATTATTTTTATTGTAGATAAAGCTGACATGGTAAAAATAGTAACTCTGTGACTTGCCATAGTGTGTTGGAGCTCATAGGATCTTCCCCAAAACACCAAAAGGACAGCTTGGAAGGCTTGGGTGATGCACTGTCTGGGATGATGTCTGAGGTGCCTCGGCACTTCTATGTGGAGGGAAGAGCTGAAGGCTCAAGTGAACAATTCTGTTATCATGTTCTTCGTGTTACTCTGTCCTGTTGCTGTTCTCATTGATCTTGTTCTGTGTTGGGACATTTCTAGATTTTTCTGGTGTCTTGGGTTGAGCTGGCAAATTGCCAACTGCCCAATACAGAGTGTCAGAGCCTTTCTGCCCCTGCGGAGAAAAGGGAGAAAGGAAAAAAACCAGGGCAGGACTAGCTTGGTTGACAGAGCCCCTAGTGTTGACTCACCATGTAGCCTTTGCTGGGTGCTGATCCCAATTCTTGAAACTCTCCCCACCCAATGCTTTTAGAGTGGTTTTCAATAGTCTGTTACACCGCTCAACCTTCCCAGCAGCTGCAGCGTAGTATGGGATATGATACACCCATTCAATGCCATGCTCCTTTGCCCAGGTGGTAACCAGACTATTCTTAAAATGAGTCCCATTGTCTGACCCAAATAGCTCTGGAGTGCTGTGCCACCATAGAACCTGCTTTTCAAGACCCAGGATGGTGTTTTGGGCAGTGGCGTAAGGCACTGGGTATGTCTCCAGCCATCCTGTGGTTGCTTCCACCATAGTAAGCACATAGTGCTTACCTTGGCGAGTCTGGCAGCGTGATATAATCAACTTGCCAAGCCTCCCCATTTCTGTATTTGTCCCATCGCCCACCATACCACATGGGCTTCACTCTCTTGGCTTGTTTGATGGCAGCACATGTCTCACAATCATGGATAACCTGGAGAAATAGTATCCATGGTTAAATCCACCCCTCGGTCTTGTGCCCACCTATAGGTGGCATCTCTACCTTGATGGCCTGAGGTGTCATGGGCCCATCGAGGCAGGAACAACTCTCCCTTATGTTGCAGCAGAGGGGCCAGAGGAGACCGCATGCACCAATATGGTGTGAAAGGCAAATCTGGTTTTATTCAAATTACTCAGACATATATACCCCAGGTAACCCCGCCCTGTCACAACAGGTCTGACCCCATAGGTTAAAGGCTGCAAACATGGACATATATGGTAAAACTCAGGTACTATGTGGGCTTACCTAGTCTATGGGCGGCGACACCTCCCCCTGTCTTTTCAAAACAAAGCAAACACAAATAACATAATACTCATAACAACACAATAATTCTCAACCTCATCTCCTTAGCCACTTATCCAATGTAGAAGTTGTTACTGTTAGGATACCTCTCAGGTTTACGCATTAGTATTACTTGCCAAATGAGTGAGGCTGACACACTGCGATTTAAACTTTAAAGGTCTGAGAATTGTGCCAATTTTTTGAAAAATGGAAAATTTTTAAGATTATTAATTTCTTTGGGATTTAGCCGATTCAAAACTTTACAGGACTTTCCTTAATACCTTTTGGGGGCTACAC